>CABHPQ010165848.1:30907-41406 GCA_902168405.1 Peromyscus aztecus | reverse complement strand
CAAGCTTATATTTTTAAAGGAACTCTATGGATCTATTTTACAAACTTATATAGGGCTACCATTAGCATATATTTAACTTAGTAAACACCTAAAGATTTCTTAACACAGATCTAACAAGACAGAATTTTTACAAATTCACATATCTTATTTTCATCTTTTTCTACTTCTTACTCTTAATTATTATCACTATCTCTATTAGAAAGATTCTCTTAACTAGACAGGAAGTATGTACATCATTTCTAAAGTTTAGAGCTTATAGTCAGCTTTGCTATACAATACTGGGATTTAGTGAGTGTTGTCGTTATAGAGTTGTGATACTTGTTGCTAGGGGACTGTAACATTCTCGGGATGAAGTCCCCAAATCAGAACTGCACCTGCCTCGTTAGCGCGCATTGAGGTGGGCAATTTCTGATAGCAACTTTCCTCGGGGCTTGTGCTTGCCTTAGCCAGTCAGTGAAAAACAAAAGCATTTACAACAGCTTCTCCATAGCTCTTTCAGAGAAATTTTCTCCCACTGATTTTATTCTCATTTTTCTTGTTCCTTTCCCCCCAGATGCAGAGCTTCAGATATCTCAGGCTGCTCTGTTCCTCTGCTAGCTGCCTTTGGAGGTAGGGGCTTTCTCCCCCCCCCCCCCTTCTGTTTTCTAAGTAGCAATTCTTGGCATTTGTCTTTCAGGCTCAAACACAAATACTAGAATACTAGTTTTCTGAGTTTGTTTGGCTGGTCATTTTGTTCTTTTTTTTATTTATTTATTTTTTCAGCTTTAGATGGGCTCCTGATCCAAAGCAATATAAGGAAATAGAAACTGTTCTCATGGAGGTATTTTATCCCATGAGTGAAATAATCACAAAGAACTGAGTGAACAATGGTTTAAAAGAACATTTTCCTTTTTCATGTGTTTCTATCTAAGCCATTGTAATAAATACCCCACCTCCTTAGGAATTGTGGATGATACCCTGGGCCATGGTGTCATCTGGGCCAAGGCTGCTGCAGAGGACCATGTCCCTGGGTCCATGGCCCAACAGCAGCCAGGGTCTGAGTTGATGTCCAGGGCTCCTGTTGTCACCAAGGGCCATGTAGAGGACCAGGGTCTGGTCGGCCACCTCAGACCATGTCAGTGTCAGAGAAGCATGCCATGCCCAGGTCCATGCTGATCTGGGTGGCCAGTGCTACCACCTAGAGCCATGGAGACCTCTGGGCTCAGGCTGCTGTCTAGGGCCATGTCTGGGTCCATCCTGTGGAGGCCAGGGTCTGGGGTGGTGTGCATGGCTCCAGTTGCCACTGAGGACTCTGCAGATGTCTGGGGTCTGGCCAGCCACCTGGGATCATGTTGATACTGGGGGTGGGGTGGGTGGGCTATGCTGATCTGAGGGGTCTGTGCTGTCACCAGAGTCATGGTGGCATGTGCCCCCCCCCCCTGCTGCATAGGGCCATGTCAGAGATCATTGGAACCATGCTGTGCTGCTCAGCCCCGCCCTTCACTGGCCCTGGGATGGTTGGTTCTGTTGGAGCTCGTGGAAAAGGATGAACCTACAAATCCAAAACAGCAGAATCTCCATGACACAGGACAACAGGATATCCAAGAGGAGCCCCAGTGAGAGCCTGTTAGCGGTGGTGCAGCAAAACCAGAGGCCTCGAACCAGACCAATGACTCACAGCAATGAGCACAAGATGAATGGACTAAAGGGTAAACTGTGTGACTCACAGGGCCACACTACAGCTTCCATGACAAGATTCTTCTTTTGTGTGTGTGTGTGTGTGTGTGTGTGTGTGTTCTTTGTTTTGTTAGGTTTTGGCTTTTCTTTTCAATTTGGTTTTGTTTTGGGGTGAGGTTGCAAGAGACGAGGGCAGTTTTGAGGGGACAGGGAAGTAGATGGGATTGGAATGCATGATGCATGATGTGAAATCCACTAAGAACCAATAAAAAATAGCTGGGCGGTGGTGGCACACGCCTTTAATCCCAGCACTCAGGAGGCAGAGCCAGGCGGATCTCTGTGAGTTCAAGGCCAGAAAGCTACACGGAGAAACCCTGTCTCGAAAATAAATAAATAAACAAATAAAAATAAAACATAAACAAATAAAAGAATTATAGATGGTCTTACCGCCAAATTCCTAGCATCTAGCTTAGTCTTAGAACAGTGCTGTGTCAAGTAAGCATTCAGAAAAGCTGTTTGCTGAACGAGCAACTGGATGGATTGGTGTTTACTGCATTATGGCCAAGCAGATAGCTTTAGAGCCAATCACAAACACAGATAACACAAGAAATGTGCTGGACTCCATCCAATGCACTGAGTGACTCCGTTGTAGAGCCCAGTACTTGGACAGTCAAGTGAACGCCTGAGATGACTGTCTCTCCCCCTCTGACCTCTTTTTCTTGCTCCAACATTGTCCTGAAGAATTAAAACTGACCATATCAACAGTTGCTTGGCCTGGGTGTCCAGATCTCAGCATGAGGATGAAAGGGGTGGTAGGTAACAAGGCACTGGCTAAGTAGAGCCAATGTGTTATTATGAGTTTAAACTAAACCTGGGTGGTAAATGTGGCTATTCCCCACCTTTTACATTTGCAAAAACACTACAGTCTCTACTAAATGTCCACCCAACTGAAGAAATACCACTTCAGCATCTCTTATTGCCTCATTCTTTTCTTCTCCAAAAAATGAGGTTAGGTTTGCTTTTCCAATTCTACCTCGGCATTTTTCTCTGGAAAATTCTGGTACTGTTGTGGGTCAACAAAACGAAGCCTGAAGTTCGTTTTGCATATGGAGAGTTTGTTTCCATCAGTGATATTTCCTTCCCTCCCTTCCAGAAACATTTAGGTGCCATGTTAAATGCAGGAGACAGGGGGACGAAGGAGATAGTCGTCCCATTCCAGGTTTGGTGAGGAGTTTAGACAATGGAAAATTCCACGGCTATATTCAACACAGCAAAAACTAAAGTAAGAAAAAGGACACCGTAAGTATCCACTCAAGCCTGGGGAATCTGGAAGCCTTGGAGTGATATTCAGACTGACACATAAAGGGTAGTGCTCACCCAACAGGTCAGCTGAGGTGAGGGAAACAGTGAAGTCAAGGAACAGCTCTTGGCCCTCACCTCCTGCTGGGATACCCTCTCAATACTCCAAAGCACCCTCCTTTCTTAACCTGCCCTCAGAGCCTCAGAGATCTGGGATTTCAAAGGCTGTCATTCTCAGCAGGGATGATTTTAAAAAAAGGAAGGAAGGAAGGAAGGAAGGAAGGGAAGAAGAAAGAAAGAAAGAAAAAGAAAGAAAGAAAGAAAGAAAGAAAGAAAGAAAGAAAGAAAGAAAGAAAGAAAGGAAGGAAGGAAGGAAGGAAGGAAGGAAGGAAGGAAGGAAGGAAGGAAGGAAGGAAGAAACAAAGAAACAAAGAAAGAAACAAAGAAACAAAGAAACAAAGAAAGGGAGAGAGACAACTTGCAAGAACTCCTGGGGCTTCCTGAACTTCAGAAATTGCTTTTGCTGATGCTTAAGGTAATGGAAATCATTACAAATTGCAGTTTAGATTTTATTTCAAAGTTTGGAATTAAAGTAAAATGCTAAACGTCCATCTCACTCCTCTTCCAATAAACACCAACAATTCATCATCATGTTTTGCATCCATGAGGTACATTACTGGAGGCTTCTGCGTAACACACAGCTCTATCACATGTTCAAGGCTGTACCTTATCCCTTTTGGAAAAAAAAAAATGTGAAACCTGATGACTCAAAAGAATCATTGGTTATTTTAAAACATTCTTTTTAAATAAAGGAGATTCTAGGGGACACCTATATCTTCTTTCGCCAACATCCACTTCCACTGTACTCTCTGGAAATATAATTGAGGTAAGTATTCTATAGTGCATTTAACTCATTTCTCTCTCGTTCATTCACTTACCTGTGATAATTACAGGGCACTTTTGTTCTGTTGTCCTGGGGACTTGACGCAATAGTTCATTGTTCTAACAACAGTGTTTTAAACACAGTAAGGCACTTTACAATTAAACTAAAATTTAAGAATAAACTAATATCTAAATTTTAACATTTACAATACTGACAAAAGGGTTATTAAAAAGCAATTATAATTGAGGTTTTTTTTTTTTCCAAGAAAGTGAAAAAGCAGAAATAATTAAAAGCAGATCTTTGAAAAGATGGTACACAAATCCTATTTTATGGCTCATGTTAACATAAAGAGCAAATCAAGATTTTATGGGAGATTATTAATAGTTAAAAACAAACAGTGACGTGACTCAGTAGGTAAAATCACTTGTCAGCCAGGCTGATGACTTGACTTCATCCTCTATAACCCGTATGGTAGAAAGAGAGAACCAACTCCTGCAAATTTTCCTCTGGCCTTCACACACATATGTACCCACACACAGAAAATAAATATAATTTAAGACTTGCCCTTTAGACTCTTAAGAGTGGGGACAGGGGCTGTCTCTGACTTTAGTGCCTGCTTTTAGGACCCTTTCCTCCTACTGGGTTGCCTCATCCAGCCTTAGTAGGTGAAGACATGCCCACTGCAACTTGATATGCCATGGCTGGTTGATATCCATGGGAGGCCTGCCCCTGTCCTGAAAAGAAATCAAAGAGGTGTGGGTGGGGGAGGGGGACTGAGAGGCGAGGAGGGGGGGGAAACTGTAGTCAGGATGTAAAAACAAACATCAAACAAATAAATTTTAAAAATTGCCCTTTAAATAAACTTTGACTAATCAATTGCAGTAGGTATCTTATATACACTAAGTAACTCTCTTAGTTTTCTCACACACTAAAAGTGAGCTCTAGGTTGAGGAGATGGCGTAGGGAGTAAGATGCTCGCTGTGCAAGCCTGGCCATTGGAGTTTGATCCCTGGACGAGGAGAACTGACTCCACAAAGCTGTCCTCTGACCTCCACACATGCACTGTGGCTTACGCTCCCAGCCATGTTTATGACATAGACACATACAAATAAATAACACATTTTATAAAAAAAAAAATCAGGTTTATTCATTTAGTGAACGGTAGGATGCATTTGCTATGAAGAGGAAAATGGGAAAAATAGTGGAGGAGACTTACATAAGGAGGAGGAATTGTAGGCGAACTTTTCCCATCCTGGCATCTGCTTCCAAATTACCACACAGAGGCTTATATTAACTGTAAATACTCAGCCAGCAGCTCAGGCTTGCTAATAACTAGTTCTTATAACTTAACCCATTTGTATTCATCCATGTACTGCCCCAAGGCTCGTGGCCTTTACCTCTATCCCATTTTGTATGTTCGACTTGTTCTCCGTCTTGCTGGCAACTTCGAGTCCACCCTTCTTCACCTCCGATTGTGCCACTTTTTTTTTAACTCTATTCATTTTACATACCAACCACAGATCCCCCTCTCATCCTTCCTCCCACTTCACCCACCTCTCCATCCCCTCCTCCCAAAGGGTAGTTCTCTCATGGGGGGACAGCAAAGCCTGGAACATTCAGTTGAGGCAGGACCTAGCCCCTCCCCGCTGCATCAAGGCTGTGCAAGGTGTCCCACCATAGGTAATGGGCTCCAGGAAATCAGCTCACGCACCAGGGATAGATCCTGATCACACTGCCAATAGCTCCTCAAACAGACCCAGCTACACAACTGTCTCCCTTATGCAGAGGGTCTAGTCCGGTCCCATGCAGGCTCCATAGCTGTTGGTCTAAAGTTCATGAGTTCCTGTGAGCTTGGTTCAGTTGTCTTTGTAGATTTCCCCATCATGATCTTGATCTCCCTGGCTCATATAATCCCTCTTCCCTCTCTTCGACTGAACTCCCAAAGCTGAGTACAAGAGACCCCAGAACAATATAGGCCATTGCCATCATTCTTGGTACTTTCCAAAAAAGAAGGTAACAGCCTATTGCTGAAGACATCATACACTTAGGACAGAGGATTTGGAGGAGCTGATCTGGAACTTGGAGAACTGACTATAGCTGTTTCCTAAACCAGTGCGGCCCCTAACCACATTCTACTGCTAATTCTTCATCCAGGGATTAGTACAGCTCTCACTCCTCATCAAAGCAGCTCCTTTTTGTCCTGATCGCAATCACTACAGAAATCCACAAATGGTCAAAATGCAGAGACCAATGGAGCCTGGAATGCCTTCCCCTAGTGACACATTTGCAACACAAGCCCTGCATTGAAGGCTCAGGGAACATCACAGAGGAGGCGGCAAAGGACCAGGACAAGATAGTCTCTCTTAGGAGGAGGAAATAATAACATAAAGAGAGAGAGAGAGGGGGGGGGCAGGGAGTAATGGTTCTGGACAAGATAGTCTCTCTTAGAAGGAAGAAATAATGACATAAAGAGACTGTGTGTGGGGGGGGGGGGGCTATGGTTCTCGAAGAAATTGTGGGGGAAGACCAGGGGTGAAAAAGATCAGGATACATTATATACAATTCTCCATGAATAAAAATACTTTTATTATTTTTTAAAAATACTAAATGCCTACTGTGCGCCAAACTTTGTTCTAGGTCTTGAGAACACAGAGGTAAACAACATAGCTATAATTCTTGCCTTCCCAGTGGTTCTAACAGTCTAGGGAAGATAACACCTAGCTCACTGAATCCTTGGAAAGCCAGCTGTTCCCTCATTGTTTTGTGACATACACCCAAAGACCTTGAACATAATGCCCTTCTTCTTGTTCTCCTCCCCCATAGCAGCCCGACCTGAACACTGCAGTCATTAGGGGCAGACAGTCATACACAAGTTCAATGCATTCTCTTTGTGCATACCTTTGTGACCTGTGGAATAAAGTGACCTAAGAAAATTGATCATTTCCAATACAGCGCATTGTACGAACTCATAAAAGATGGGCCATGGAGGTTAATTATGAATAGGTCTGTATTGATGGAACCTCTGACCAGTACTTGAACTGTTCCCATCTAAATGTAGAAAGATAGAAATACCTTTCAGACTTACTCCAAAAGGTTTTAAGTGTTCCCAATGTTCTCTAAAAATCATAAAATGAATTTATGTTTATTTTTTTATATATATGTTTTTTATTTATTTTTGGTTTTTCGAGACAGGGTTTCTCTGTGTAGTTTTGGTGCCTGTCCTGATCTCACTCTGTAGACCAGGCTGGACTCGAACTCAGAGATCCGCCTGGCTCTGTCTCCCAAGTGCTAGGATTAAAGGCGTGCACCACCACTGCCCAGCTTTTTTTTTTTTTTTTTTCACATTTATGAAAAACTAGGAAAACATAAAACTTCATTTGTAATTTTTGGATTTCATTCTTGGAAACAACACAGAAATACATACTAGATTAATTGCTCTTTATACTTGCTCTGGTCATTAAAAAAAGATCTAAGACAAGGATTTCAAATACATTCACATCACATCAAAGTATGAAACTGAAACAGGACTATGGGACTAGCAATCACTGACCTTCTGAAGATACAATGCGTGGGTGACTTAGAGAATTTCACTTTAATAATTGATTTCTATGACTTCACAGATTATTAACCAGGAGTCTGAACATATAATGCTTGTGTGACTTATAGAATTTGACTTTAAGAACTGATGATTTCTATGACCGCGCAGATTATTAACCATGAGTCTGGTCTTTCTGAAACAAACATCTAGGAGCAATACAATAAAAACATTTAAAATAACCTAAGATTTCAAAGTCTTCTCAGTTTATGAGTTTTATGTATGCAACTTCCTACATGGATCAAATAAGTGCATTCAGAATACACCCAATTAAAAAAAAAAAGGCAGAGACTATGGTTTATGTTTACATTTTAATACTTGAGAAAAAATAAGTTAAATTGGATACAAATACTGCTGGCACACAAACACACAAAAAACATAATCCATACAAATCCAATCTCACATAGAATCGGTATGAAACTTGGATGTAAGAGTACATCAAAACCTTTATTAGCTCCTTTTAAGGAAGTAACAGATTTTTAAATTAGACATGAAATGATTGCCAAAAAAAAATGTTTTCTTCAAACTATTCCTTTATCCATTAAGAAATACAAACTCGCTGGGCGGTGGTGGCGCACGCCTTTAATCCCAGCACTCGGGAGGCAGAGGCAGGCGGATCTCTGTGAGTTCGAGGCCAGCCTGGTCTCCAAAGTGAGTTCCAGGAAAGGCGCAAAGCTACACAGAGAAATCATGTCTCGAAAAACAAAAAACAAAACAAAACAAAACAAAACAAAAAAAAGAAATACAAACTCTGGCAGAGTGTAGTAGCTCAAAATCAGCACTCAGGAGTCTGAGGCAGGAGGATTGCTATGAGCCCTGTAGGAGCCTGTTTTCAGGTTCCTCGTGGCTTTACCCAGCAGGTCCGCACAGAGGATGATTAGGACCACGGGCCTGAGTGCAGGTGTCTGAGATGGTCTGCGCTTGGCTGTGCTGGGGGAGGAGGTCATTTGCTCCACCTCTTGGCGTCTCTATAAAAACCCTGGGGCCAAGACAGTCGGGGCCGTTGGAAAAGGTTCCAGGCCCTCTCGAGGCTATCCTTTATTTTCTGTTTATCTCCGCAATAAATCCTTCTATCTAATATTTCCTGCTGCTCACACTCAAGAAAACTCTGGGGAACTGTGGGGTTGGTGGGTAAATGCCTCACAGAGCCCAAGGCCAGCCTGGGCTACATAGAGTGCCAGGCAAGCCACATCTATATAAGGAGATCTTGTCTAAGAAAAAAATAATGTGGACGACACTTCCAGGTCACTAATTACTCCAAACATTCTGAAGGCACACTCTTCAAACACCTTACTTGAGGGCCAATCTAAAAATAATTGTTTCACTTTTCTGTTTTATATAATTATACATTCATAAATTATAGCAAAGAAAAATAAAAACATTCCATTTTTAAGAAACCACACATATCTTCCAGGTACTTCAGCATTTTACGCTTAACATTTGCTTTATTAAATATTAAACATAAAAATACCTTATGTAATATTACACTATTACTAAGAAAAAATGAATACAACTACAATATATTTTTTTAAATTGTAGCAGTGATTCATCAGCTCTTTAGAAAATTTCACAATATACTTGAAGGAACCTAAGTTTTAATTTGTGAGGGAGGGAAAGGTTTTTTACATGTATTGCATATATGAATGTTTTATCTGCATGTATGTACGTGTACCAAATGCATGCCTGGTGCCTGTGGAGGCCAAAAGAGGGCATCAGATACCCTGAAACAGGGGGTTTGGAGTTCTGGCTGGCTGTGAGCCACCATGTGGGAACTAGAAATCAAACTTGTGTCCTCTGCAAGAGTAACAAGTGTTCTTAATTACTAAGCCCCCTCTCCAGCCCCATGGAATTTAATTTCTTATTCACATAAAGCATATGTTTGGGAAAGTCAAGCTACACAGAAGGAGAAATTCATCCTATATGACTATAGCTGGAGAAATTCTCTTCTGCGGAAGAAGAGACCAATACACTTTATTTTCCAAATAAATAATTCTAAATTCTAGAATTTATACGGGGTACCTGAGCAATTATCTTTACTCTTGATTGCCCAACACAAAGATAATTAAAATTGTAAAAATCTACTGAGTCACAGCTAGGGCTGCCTATAATACCATTTACATTTTTCATTAATTCCCAGAAGTTACCGATATACAAATGATTTATGGTCCTCTACATGAGGGAATAACCTCTATAAAGGTACAGCCCTTCCTCTTTGGAAGGTGAATTAGATATTCCCGATGACTAGAAATGTTCTTGGCACCTCCTACACACTAGAGGTGCTTTCAAAGATGTAAATACGGCCATTGTCAATGCTCACAACGGGAAGTAAACCAAGACCTCGGTGGCTTTCTGTTGCAAGCTATCCTGAGTAGATCTTTGATTTGAAGCATAATCCTTGGGTAAGGACCACTCACTTTTATACAAGGTTCTCTCACTGTGCGTCTGTAGGATGGCAGCAGCCAGCTAAGATGCTTAGTCACTCCATGATTGCACTTCTGTGTAAACTGTTTCGTTTTGCTTTGGGAACTGTATGTATTTAAAGGAGCTGGAGATGAAGCTCGGTAGTCATGTTTATCTAGCATGTGAGATGCCCCAGAATGGATCCTCAGTATCACAAAGAAAATGAAGGAAAAGAAAGATGAGAAGGAGGTAGAAAGGGGAGGGCATTGGAGTTATAATAGTCAAAATGCCATTTTTTTTTTCTTGAGACATGTCTCCAGTACACAGCTAATGATGACCTTAAATTTCTGATCCTCCTGCCTCTATTTCCCAAGTTCTGGAATTACAAGCATGTACCACTGTATCTGCTTTTTTTCTAAAACTTATGACAATTGATAATACCATAAAGTTACTTAAAACCCTTAAAACTTCCCAAAGTACATTAATAAACTTTAAATAGTGACAGACCCATATGCAAATTATTTACAAGTATCCCTGTGGGTGGAAGGAGTTAATGCTGTCATTACATCACCTGGATGTTCCTGAAGAGAATCTGCCTACAGAACAGACGGCATCGCATCACACACACACACACACACACACACACACACACACACACACACACAC
>CABHPQ010165848.1:0-27760 GCA_902168405.1 Peromyscus aztecus | reverse complement strand
AGTTAATATAGAAAACTGCAATAGTGATATTGTTCAATGGATTGAGTGCTGAAGGAAGGAAAGGAACAAGAAACGGAGGCAGAAAAAAGCCTCGTGAGAGACAAAAAGCAATGAGAAAAATCAACTAAAACTAATTGTAAATTTTAGAATTGTAAATTTAAAAGTTTATATTCTATCAATTTCATCTTTAAAACACTTACATAAATTTCTATTCGTTTGTCTTTGCAGATATGAATGGCTCTGAGAGATTAAGACATGTGTGGCTAGCCTCGATCACACCAGGCTTTGGTGGGGATAAAACAAACCCTGGCTCTGCCAATGCAACCCAGGCTGGATTTTAGGCCCCTGTCCCCTCAGCTGGTAGATCTTCACATCTCTGTGAGCTGAGCTTTCAACTTTAGCTCTCTGTCCCATTCTGAGTATATCACGGTCGCACCATAGATACGTGCTCCTTACCCTTGGCCCTAACCAGAGACTCTCCTCTTTCCAGTAAACAGTGGTGAATACAGATTCATGGCTGCACAGAGGGCTGAGTATATGTGATGGATGAGTGCTCAGGCCTCTAAGGTTCAGGAAACATTTTGGAAGAGGGGGTAGAAAGAATGTAAGAGCCAGATGACAGGAATAAGGGCTGAGAAAGTTCATTACTGGGCAAGACACAGGCATCAGTAACGAACTCCCAGCTGCTGTAGCCAGCTGCAGAGTCTGCACAAGACTGGGCCCAACCTCGGGGCATGGGTGGAGGAGGGGCTCCGGGAACTCCACCTCTCGCTGCTGACCATTTGCTAAGAAAGAAAACAGGAAGACTCTACAGTAGTCACTTACTCCCTAATCTCTCTTCGGGTCAGTCTGGGTAATGAATGAACAGTCACGTCACCTGGTTCCTGCTTCCATTGCTAGTCATCAGATTCACGGAGAGGGGAAATTGCCTGCAGGTGTGGCCACTGATGACCCTACCAGGCTCCAGGGAACAGTTTCCAATCCAGCAGCTACGTAGATGGTCCCCATTAAACCAATTAAGTCACAAAACAAAGCCAAAGTCGTAAATACCAGAAGGGAATGGTAGCCATGAGGAGACTGAGTTGACAGAGGGCGGGGTGGGGTGGGGGTGTGTGAGAAGAAGGAAGGAGAGGATGGAGGGAAGGCAAGGAGAATAATCCGAATACAGCATGTGCACGTATGAAATCGCTCAACAATGAAATTAGCAAATAAAGATGTTCAAGAAAGCTAATTAGGAGACAGAAAATGAATTTGGGTGTTTTTTATATGAGTTGGATACAGGGTGGAAATATGATGATTCAATGTAAAATAGAGGAAAATGTAGATGGTGAAATTGTATTTTTAAGTACTTTTATATTATGTTCCTCAATTGAGAGAAAACAGCTCTTACATTATATCAAAAGTAGAAAAATGCTAAACAGGTGAAATTTTAATTTCCTTATCAACAAAAGTGAAACAATCAACTGCAGATGGGACAAAGGAAGGCCAGAAACATGGATTATCAGCACACTGGTCCATGACCTAAGAAAAGAATCTTACACTCACACCTGGAAGTGTTTATCATTATGAATGGCAATATTTCTGTTTATTTTCTTACTATTAATATTAATCTTACTGGATATTGTATTTTGTTCATTTCTTCCTAGGGAGTTGATGGAAAATTATTCCATTTAAGAAAATCTGAAAAGTGCAGTAAATTCCCCCAAAGTACATGAGGATATTTTATTTAGTTATATTCAATGTTTTAAATAGTCTCAGCTGTCTTCTAGTTAGTTGCTTGAAAGTTAAAAGCATCTGCTCAAACTCACTTAAAATTCATGAAATCAAGTATACCATATTTTTCCTGTCCAGTAAAATTCTTCCATTAATAGCAGCCTCTATTCTATTTTTTTTTTTTCAAATAAAAGGGGGATCAAAAGAAGCTTGGTAAAGAATAAGCCCAATTCCAAGACAAGTTGTATGAATACAGGCTGCAAACAGCAGACTTACCCTTATGAAGAGTATTTTCTCCCCGAGCCGGTACCGTCCTTCAGATAAATATTCAATAGAAAATCGATGTGAACAGCTACAAGGAGGGTCCTCAGCAATGTGTCTAACCTAAAATTAAAAATAAATATCAATATTCAGTGCTTATTAGAAAAAATAGCCCAAAAGCAATGTTATTGGATAGGAAAATAAATAGCTGGTTCAACTATTTAATATCTCTTCTCCTTTCCTTGCTAACAGATTTTGAAATCAGACGGTTAAATTCACAACAGCCAGCAATGCTGAGGGCCAGGTCTCCCTGTCTCTTAGACCTGAAACCAGGGTTGAAGTTATAAACACTGAAGGTCTGAAAATGGATTAAGACCGTAGAGTCAACTTAAAACACTTGTGCTGATCTTTAGGAACATGAGCTCATCATTAAATTTGAGTTATTTTAAGCTCTGAATAATTACAATTGTGTCAAATCAAAGACCATCCAGTCAGATACAGGCTAAGAATTTTTGCTTTTCCCTTAAGACAACGCTAAACTGATAAACAAATGTAAGAAAAACACCTACATGTGTTCCAAGTTATTGCTAATATAAACAGAGACATATGTCTATATGCTCATGATGGGGTAAAATTCTTAATATTTCAATTCAGGAAGCATTTTTCTAGAAGTATTTGCTCCATTTCAAACACCTCATGAAGAAAGGAAAGGAAAATATCTTTACTTCTACCCCTCAAAATGCTGTTTTACTGATTAATTTCAAACATGCATACAATGTATTTTGACCATAACCATCACCTCCAACTCCTCCATTTCAATCCTCTCAGACACTTCATGTCCCCTCCCAACTTCATGCCTTCTTCTCTTTGATAATCCACTGAATACAATTAGTGCTGCCATATAGAAGTGGGTACAGCGCTACCCATTGGATCATGGACAACCTACAAAGGCCAGATACCTGAGGAAATCTGACCCCTACCCCCATATGGATAAAATGCCAGCTGCTTCTTAGCTGGGTTAAGAAGTCTTGAGACCCTATCCCATCCATGCTGGGATGTTGACTGGCTTGGTCTTGTGGTGCAGGTCTTCTTATGAGTTCAAGAGTGTATCAGAACTATTTCACAGTACTCCTCCATGACCTCTGGATCTTACAGTCTAAGGACCTTCCCTTCCCAAATGGTCCCTGAACCTTGAGAGAAGCCTCAAGAAAATGGTAAAATTACAGTGGCTAGAAAAAGAAATTTAGTAATTCTACATTTTAAACAAGGAAAATAAAATAAATTGATTAAATGATGATATATTTTGAAATATGTTTTAAGTGAAAAACATTACATATCAGTCATTAAGATAAATATTGAGCTTTCTCCTCAAATTACGTTTAAAAAAGAAAAAAAAAGAGGTCATGCCTGGAAACAGCATGCCGGTGCCCACTTTAGTCCCAACACTCAGGAGAAAAAGGGGTTGGGGATCTCTATTAAGGCCAGTCTTGTCTACATACTGAGTTCCAGGCCAGCCGGGGTGGCACAGTGAGACCCCATCTCAAAACAAAACAACAAAAAAGGTTGTAACTATTTTTCGCAATTACTTATCATACAAAGCATATCAAAATATATTCATTTAATTGAATTTAGGCCTAATGTTTTAAACAGTCTCTTTAGATATGCCCAATTTATCTGCTCACTAAGAGGAATTTATGATTGCCTTAATTATCTACCAAAAGTAAGTTAACAATTATGGATTCATAGGGCCTGATAAGAACATTAATAGAATCAATTTCTATGTTGTTTACGTAACAGGAAAATGTGCTTGTAAACAACTGGGATTAATCTCTCTAAGTTACTCAGTAAGGTTTCTCTTGCTCATAGACTGGTACATATGCATCTATGTTCATATATACCACAGACACTGAAATCTGGTAAAGCTGACAGTTAGTAGAATACGTTTATATATTAGTTAACCAAAGTAACTGGACGGGAGGAGTTTCTGTTAGCCATTACTTTCTGTAAAAATTTCTGAAGTTTATAACATTCTATTTGCATATTTAACAGGCTCCAACATAATCAATCAAATAGTAATTGTCCTATATGCTAAATATTAATCCATTGATATCTGTACATCATATCCATGCATGGGTGAACATTGAATGTATTAATATAGCATGTACATGTTTAAAGAAGTATGCTTGTTTTTAGCTTTCCCAGTAAGATTTCAGATCTTCAATTTGAGCCATTCATTTCCCCTGATTAGAATATCCAAATAAGTGCTTACATTTAGCAATATGAAGTTGTTAATGCTAGAGCCATACTAGCAGAGTCTACACAAGGTAATGAGCTACGGACAAGATTTTTTTCTATATCTATTTATTGCATAATTAACACTGAAGGAAATAGCTAAAGAAAATAATCTACATCAAAATTGCCTTATTTTCATTCTCATCACTCCCATATTTTTTGTCTATGTATACATATTTTTCATAAAATCAGCATTTCTCCCTGCTACATAATCAACTGTCATAGCAATCACATAAAACAATCATTCTGTGACAATACCGAATTTTAAATTATCAAGTTTACCCTACTGGTGGGTTTGTATGTTACCACCATTATAAATAATAGTAAAATAAACATTTTTGTTTATTTTTTACTGAACTCAATTATAATAAAAATGGAGTATGTTTGTAACTCTCAAAATTATATATGAGTTTTCATTAACAATAATAATTCTTGAGTATAGTTCCACCACAATTGATACGGCTTTCAATTTCCCAACTTTTAAAACTTCTGCTACTAGAACAAAATGGTATTTTGTGACTTATTCCCTGATTTACCAAATGCCAACATCATACTTCGCTCTTGCTTGAACATTTGCCCACTGAAAGTGTTTTTCTTATCAAATGCACTGTCTTCATATAATAAATTATTTTTCATTTGACAAAATATATTTCTGTAGCTGAATGTTTTCCTGTGTTCTGCCCAGTTCACAGCTGCTCAGACCTAAGTAAACACAGGCTTATATTAATTATAACTGCTTGGCCATTAGCTCAGGCTAACTACTGACTAGCTCTTACACTTAAACTCAGCCCATTTCTGTTCATCTCTATGTTGCCATGTTTTTCCGTGGCTTTACCTGTGTGCCATTACATGCTGCTCCCTGGATGGCAGGCTGGTGTCTCCTGACTCAGCCTTCCTCTTCCCAGAATTCTCCTTGTCTGCTTGTCCCACCTATACTTCCTGCCTGGTACTGGCCAATCAGCATTTTATTTATCAACCAATCACAGCAACACAATTTACAGCATACAGAGCAACATCACCCATCATATTTCTTTCAGTTTCCATTAATTATCATTCTTTAAGGTTTCATGAAAATTTAAATAATTTTTATCTACTAAATTATTTCTGCTTCCGATTCTGATAGTTACAATCATCAAATGTATCAATAAGATAAAAGTAAATATGTTTGGTCTAATAAAAGCTTTTTTCCGACTGACATATTCTTAATCTGTCTTGCAAGGTAACCTGAACATTTATTCTATTATTTTATTTTGTGTGTATGCATGTATGTGTCAGTCATTGTGGCATATATAAATGCATGTTTTGTGTGTACATCTGCACACGTGTGAGTGCACACACATGTGAACTCATGTATGTGGAGATAAGAAGTCTACATCAAGTGTGTGTGGTGGTATGTGTTCCTCAAAATATTGTGCACTCTAATAAACTTATCTGGGGTCAGAGAACAGAACAGCCACAATATTAAACATAGCGGTTAGGCAGTGGTAGCACACACCTTTAATCCTAGCATTCCAGAGGCAGAGATCCACCTGGATCTCTGTGAGTTCAAGGCCACACTGGAAACAGTCAAGCATGGTAACTCATGCCTTTAATCCCAGGAAGTAATGGCAGGAGGCAGAAAGGTATTTAAGGCATGAGGACCAGGAACTAGGTTGGTTAAGCTTTTAGGCTTTTGAGCAGCAGTTCAGCTGAGATCCATTTGGATGAGGACTCAGAGGCTTCCAGTCTGAGGAAAAGGATCAGCCAAGGAATTGGCAAGGTGAGGTGGCTGTGGCTTGTTCTGCTTCTCTGATCTTCCAGCGGTCGCCCCAATACCTAGCTCAGGTTTGTTTTTATTAATAAGACCCTCTAACAATTCGTGCTACAAGTGTGTCTTCTTCTTCATTCACCTTATTTTTTGAGACAGAGTTTCTCACTGGACCAGAACTCACCATTTGGCTAGAGTGGTGGACCAGTGAGCTCTGGAGAACTGTGTGTCTCTGCCCGAGTCCCTGCACTAGAGTTACAAACACAGACCAGCACAGCTAGTTTTCACATGGGGGCCGCAGATCTGAGCTCAGTTTCTCACGTTTGTGCCGAGGCACTTGACCAACTGCTTTCTAGGCCTTAAGCTGAATGATTTATCAAAGAAACTACATTTAACAAGAAAAGAAGCATTACTAAATATTTATTATTAAGTAATTTTGTACACTAAATTTTTCTTTAAAATGCCACAAATCTTTTAGTTATTCTAAATTACAGTAAGTGTAAAATGTTTATTCTGTCCACCTCCATCACTTATACTAGTCATTGAAGGCGATCTAGAGCAGTGATTCTCAACCCGTGGGTCGTGACCCCTTTGGGGTTTGTATGAGGATTGCCTGAGACCACCAGAAAACACAGATATTTACATTACAACTCATAACAGTAGCAAACTTACAGTTATAAAGTAGCAATGAAATAATGTTATGATTGGGGGTCTCCACACCATGAAGAACTGTATTAATACAGAGCCTAAAGGAATACGATTCTAGTAATTTCTACAGAAGGAACAGGTACCGTTGAGAAGACCATCAGGACACAGCCCGTCATATTAAAAAGTCTGCATATTGTCTGTTAGGGACGACCTTCGGAAAAACCCCTCCAGTTTTCCCTCACAACCTTTCTTCCACCTGTAGCCTCCCAGTACCTGTGTACCGTCTACTCAACCTCGCCAACCACCTTGGACTTCTCTCTCCCTCCCAGTCACGAATTAAATCCTGTCAACTCTCCTTCCTAAACATGGCTTATATTTGCTCCTTTTGATCCACTGCTCATTAGTGTGCTCAAATTGAAACTCTCGTCCCTTCATGCTTGGGTTAGTACCGTAAAACAAACACAACACATGACCAACAAAGCAATCCTTTATTATTTACAAGTCAGATTAAAATGCTATATTTAAAAAACAAACCAAGACAAAAACATGGATTTCTCACAGCCTCTAACTGACACTCTTCAAGGACACATCCACTCTTCACATACTCTCAGAACTCATCAGAGTGCAGATTAGTAACTGGCATATATTCTGAATAAAAACCATTTTCTTCTATACGCAGTATTTCCGGCAGCAATTTAGAAATACATAGAACTGTAAACCTTCAGGTGGAACAGTCCACAAAGCACAGGAGTTACTTACAGCCTCGTGTAGTTCTTCATGCTGACAGCAAGATTTGGGGATGTTGATGGACTCTTCAGGCCCCGAGGTATTAAGCAGCGTCTCTTCTAACTCAATTTCTTTCTCGAGTTTCACTAATACCGGTGGCTCAACTCCATATCTGAAAACAAGCCAGGAAATCCGATCATGCAATGTGTACCAACTGCATCTCTGCAGATCAAGCAGTCAAAACAGGCGACATTTTATTCTGGATCGAAGTCTTTATGACTCTTCCCTACAGACTGTTTCACAGGGACAGCTGGAAGTTCTTTTTGGGTTTTGGGTTTGGTTTTGTTTTTGTTTTGTTTTGTTTTTTTGAGACAGGGTTTCTCTGGGCTGTCCTGAAACTCGCTCTGTGGACCAAACTGGCCTCAAACTCACAGAGATCCACCTGCCTCTGTTTGCTGAGTGCTGGGATTAAAGGTGTGTGCCACCATCGCTCAGCTGGAAGAGGTCTTTTTTAATGTTTCAGATTGCCCCAAATACAGACTATAATCTCTATATCATAGCATATATCTGGGTTATGTGATATTTTCAATATTTTTTTTGGAGTCCTGAAAGGCAGCTTAAAAACAAGCTGGTGGGTGGACAGGGTGGATGCAGGCAGGGGGACACAAAGCCTCAGGCTTCTCACCAAATGGGACTTGATTTGCTTTGAACTGCTTGAAATTACCCATTTTTACCCTATTCTTAATCTGAAAATTTTAAGTGGCATTTTCACAATTTCGCATGAAATGAAGAAGCAAGGTAGATGAAGAAAGCAAATGCTGATACATGTGCATGCAGATATAAATGAAGACACAGAGACGGGACAGAAAATCGGGTTACTTCATTTCCATCAAGAGGCGTATTCTTTCCGGATAGAAACTACGATCAAATTAAGTTGCTTGAAGGTATTTTTGATGTTGACATGCTGAAATACTGAGAAATACGTACCTTGACACAATCCGACCAATCTCAAGAAGACAAAGGTACACCTGTCGGGGGTCTTTATGTAAAACTGGAGAAAAAATAAGACCATATGTTTTTAGAATCAGATTTAAACTGGGAAATGCATTCTGGCCTAGGAGAGAGCCAAAGGAAAGAATACTGAAGACAGCAGGCTTACTTGTCTGGACAAGACTCAGAAAAGACATTTTTATTGTCACCACAGCAATTTCCTCTGCATTAAAAATAAACTAGCGAGCACGAAGAGAACGGGCAGCGGCCAAGGACATTTACTTCTTTAGCATTTCAGACTGAAACCTATGGATTTCATAGCACTAAATTGTGTTAAGGGCTGGGAGATGGCTCAGTCCAAAGTTCTTCCTGCAGACATTAGGACATGAGTTCAGATATCTAGAACCCGGGCAAAAGCCATGTATGATGGCACACATCTGTAACCAGAGTGCTGGGATAGACAGAGACAGAATATTCCTGAAGCTCAATGACCATCCGATCTAGATGAATCGATGAGCTCCAAGTTTAGCAAGAAACCCTGCCCCAACAACAAGGTGGAGAACACCAAAGACCCTTGATGATGACCTCTGCCCTCTCCCCAGCACAGTATATGACAGATCGCTCCACAGGAGCTGCTGTTCGAAGAGACATGTCACTTCAAGTTTACTCTAAACTGTGTGTTTCTCAAACTTTACAAGGACAGGAAGCAGCAATTCCTTACTTACCCTATGATGCATCGTTATCTTCAAAACAAAGCCAGTGGACGGTATCACAAGAAAACTAAAACCCAGTACCTAAGTCCTCACAAGACGTGACTTAACGATCTCTGACACACAGTCAACACAACCCAGCAGCATACAGAAAGTACTACGTGCAAGGAGCTGGTGAGATTTATGCCAGGAAGGCAAACAGTTCAATATATGAAAATCAACCAAAGTAAGTAAGTAATAGAAACAGGAGAACTAGCACCACAAAAAAGGGGGACAACACACAGACTAAAGAATCAGAAAGAATCTAACACCATGTAAATATGTGACACAGAAGACAAAGAGACCAGAGGGAACTTTCTCCATCTGATAAGGCATCCAGGAAAAATGTACGGCTAATAACATTCTAATACGTTTCCACCTAAGGTAAGTGGTGGAAAATCTTCCTCCCAAGGACAGGTTAAAGATAACTCACCAGTTTATTCAACATTGCACCGTTTGTGGCCTCAAGACAGTAAGAGATAAACAGGTAAAGATCTGTACTGCCTTTGTTAGGCACTAATATTTAGATATGACAAAGTACAAAAAAGTAAAGAAAAGAGACAAACTTGATTTTTTTTTTTTCAAGACAGGGTTTCTCTGTGTAGTTTTGGTGCCTGTCCTGGATCTTGCTCTGTAGCCCAGGCTGGCCTTGAACTCACAGAGATCTGCCTGGCTCTGCCTCCTGAGTGTTGAGATTAAAGGTGTGTGCCACCATGCAAGCTAAACTTAAAATGTTTTAATTTGAGGCTGGAGAGATGAGATGGCTTAGCAGTTAAGAGCACTGATCTCTTCCAGAGGACCCTGGTTTATTTCCCAGAACCCACATGACGGCTGGAAACTGTAATTCCAGGCCTACGCTGGACTTGTGACCCCACAATGACCCTTTTGCCTTGCTAAACTCCTGAACCTATGATATATGATTGTCTTACAAAAATGTGTCTAAGCCGACACCTTGACAACTCCCTTCCACATGATGTGTTCTTGCTTATCTACCCCACAGGCAGCCTTGAGCCCCAAGTTCCCCCTCTTCTGTCCAGGGGTTTCTATCACATTTATCTACCCCACAGGCAGCCTTGAGTCCAGCCAATTATCTCAACAGCTGTTTACTATAAACCCTAACCCTTCCCCATAAAAGGGACCTGAAAAGCCAGTGGGGGGCTCCTCTCTGAAACCCCAACTTAGGGGGAGGCAGCCATCTGGTCAGTCTAAATAAAGCAGGCTTAATCAGACAGTTGTGGAAATGGTTTTCCCTGGAGTTTACAAGAAGTCCTAAGGAAGTCTGGAATCGTAACCTAATGTGCAGTGTGTTCTGAGCCCACACACTGATTCCTCCAATAGAAAGGGCACTTGTTCTTCGAGGCGTGAATAGCATCTCTTACATACACAAAACAATCTGTGTCCTTCAAAACAGGCCTTGACTACAGGTGTGTTCCAACATGCCTGGTATAAAGCATTAGCTTTTAAAGCAACCAAAGGCCTGCCTCTATTTCAGTTTAAATCTACAGAAATAAAGGAATTTAACATGAAATATTTCAAACCTATTTTTATAAATATCCTAAGTACCTTAAAATAGCATATTTAATTTTTAAAATTACATTGAGTTCCAAGCAAATGTAAATACATATCTCTCATTTCAATGCCTACAAATGAGTTACTGGTACTGACAGTATTTTTCTTAGTCCTACACTGCCCTTCAGCACGGCTGGAAGACGTCTTTTACATTTAAAAAATAAATGGCAATCTCAGAGCTTTTCAGAAAGAATAAGCTACAGAGGAAAGAATTCAAAGCGCTTCCTCCTCCCTTTGATCTCTGGGAGCTGGATGTGCCATTGAATCAGCTTCACTGTCAGTAACAATCAGCACTCCTGGGTCCGGCACAGCCAGCCTTCAGGGCACAGCACCGCATCCCATTCTGTCCTGGCCAGGGGGTGGCCAGAAGCACCAACAGGCTGCAGGTAATCCAAGAGCAGACCACACTTCACGCTGTTGGTGGAGAATTTTAAAACTAACAAATTCAACGAAAAGGCGGCTGGCTTTTAATCATCCCCATAAATCAGGGCCTGTAAACAGTGCCAGTGATAAAACTTCCGTCCAGGAATACAGTGTCCTCTTTGCGATGTAGCTCTCCCATCACAACATTATACGTTCCAGGCATGTGTATTTTTATACATGCCTATGTACACATATACACACCTATAAATGCTTTGAAACGTGTGTATGTAAAACAGCCAGCCAGATGCTCCGTTAGCGCCATATAGATGTGTCTGCTGACTTAAGAAAAAACAGAAAAATACATCGACAATTTTTCAGTGGAGCACGATTTTATTTGTGTGTGTTTGTATGTGTGCGTGGGGGGGGGGGGTGGTTTCAAGGCAGGGTTTCTCTGTGTAGCACTGGCTGTCCTGGACCTCACTCTATAGCCCAGGCTAGCCTTGAACCTTTGCCTCCTGAGTGCTGGGATTAAAGGCATGCGCCACCACCACCCAGCTTGGAGCATGATTTCTTTAATGAAATGTCAAAAAAAAAATATTCTTTTTAGATAATAAAGATGGCAGCTATTATTTACAATTAAATCCAAATACTATAAGCTCATTTCACCTATTATTTCTATAATGATCTAGTTAAAGAGGAATTGTTAGAATTTAGACCTGGTAGAGTCAATCTTCAGGAAAGTATTAGTAGAGCATTAATACAGAATCTTCTGGCAGCCAACTCAGAAAACTCTAGATCTATAAAGCCTATTAACATAAGTGAAAAGCCTACTATATTTGATATCTGATTCTCCAACTACTTCATATACAACTAAAGTACTAACTTTGTAAGTAATAGTGATATGGCATTTTGAGTCACTATTTAGAAAGGAAATTTAGAGACGAGGGACAGAAACCCGTCCTGAGAAACCCCACAAGCTCCGACAGCAACAGTACTTACCCAAACCCTCCGATTCAAAGAGGTAAGTTTCATCAACGCCGATGTGCCGACACCAGTGAAGGAAGTTTGCCGTGTTGTCTCTGGCAAAGAACGAACCTGACGCAGCATCCTTCTTACAAGGCACTTTTCTCATCGGAAAATTCTAGAAAAGACACAAGGACAATTTACTGGAAAAAAAAAGAATCAATGACATTTTCATTCGTGTTCATTTTACCATGATAAAGTGACTGTTCAATGTACTAAATACAACTACGACACCGTTTGGAGGGAAGACAATTATCTTCAAAAATGACTTTCTTTTTTTACTTTAAGTATCTTCCAGAAAAAGACGCTTGGGAAAATGGTCTACTCAAAATCAGCAGTAGACTTAAGCTTCTCTAATCTTCTTTTTAAAATAGCACAAGACTCTCACAATGTAAATGGTGGCCTGGTAATTACAAAGCATCAACGGTGTCTCTCCACGCAGTTCTACTCAAATACAAAACTACGCTATGCTATAGATCAGCAAATACTCCTTTTTGCTTCCTTCTTCCCACACAGGATCATAAAGGCTACCCCGAGTTTCTTAAAGAGACTAAAATATGGGAGTAGTCGCCCATTCTAAATTCAGGTTCTTTGACGACCTAAGTTTCATAAGGCCCTGAGTTGTTACTTTTGTTTTCTTAACTGTCTAGCTCCAGACTGTTCTGATTATTCCTCTGGGGCTTGGGCAGGGAAGAGGGGAGTTCTTTTGCTTTTACTTTTTACTTGGCAATTCCTAAGAGTGATGTTTTTAATGCAATAGGTACAGTAGGTCTTTCTCCATCACTGCCGGTTTCTCTCTCCCTGGAGACAACCGCTATTACCAAATCTACGGGTGCTATTATTTTGCAGAACTGAAATAGCCTGCATGCATGATTAAATACTGAATATGTTATCATTACCAAAAATATACAAATAAATATAGCAAAATACAAAGATGATTAGTATTAAATGAATCCCTCTCACTGACATTTTGATAAAATATCTCTCTGCAAAGCCATGCCTATGTACCTAGAAAGTACCACACAGATAGGATTCTACAATTTGATATGCATATGTGTGCATGCACTTTGAACGTATGTACACTGGATAGGTTGTGGGCATATTTATGACATAATTAATTTTACAACTCCTCTATTGATAAGCAGATTATATTATTTCTATCCATTATTTTCTTAGAATGAATTCCTAGAAGTAGAGAATTTTATATATCAAAGGGTGTACTTTGTTTTCAATATTACATATATGGAATCATATGTGTGCACGTATGCACCCACATACAGAGAGGTGTCTCACTTGTCCTCCAAGAATAACAGTACCACTTTATATTTAACTAATGGTATGTCTAGGCTCCAGACTCTCACAAACACTTAACATTTGATAAAAAGAAAGAAAACCTAATCTACTTCAAATCATCACTTTAAACTCCTCTTTTTAAAATGCTATATATTCCACCAATATTTATAAGTTTACCACTTAGGTAGCAGATGAAGACTACGAAGGAGGAGGAGGAAGGAGAAGGGAGGAGGAGGAGGAGGAGGAGGAGGAGATGATGTCGTCTTAGTTAGGGTCACTATTGCTGTGATAGAACACTATGACCAAAGGGTTAATTTGGATTACACTTCTATATGATACTGTCCATCATCGAAGGAAGTCAGAACATCAGGGCAGGAACCTGGAGGCAGGAGCTAATGCAGAGGCCATGGACGGGTGCTGCTCACTGTTCTACTCATCATGGCTTGCTCAGCCTGCTTTCTTTTTTTTTATTATTTATTTTTTAAATTACACTCATGATATTCATTAATTACAATCATGATATTAATCACATTTGTGGTATTCATAGATTACATTCGCAGTATTCATTCAATTATATATATATATATATATATATATTTAATTTTAAATGCCGAATGTCATTTATTGAAGGGGGGAGGAGGTCTCAAATACAGGCTTACAGCACAATGGGAGAACCCTGGAGGGCAGAAGTTCGCTACTGATGTTTACAATCTTGCATCTAAGCTGTTAATGCCCATTATTCAGGATACACTGACAAGGAACTTCCCTTAAGCATTCAGGAGGGTGGAACCCAGCAGAGAATTAGTATAGGGAAGTTCAAGGTCAGCAAGCAAGGCAACAGTTACCCAAAACGGGGGCCAGGGCCCTACAGGTCCCCCTTTTATTAAAAAATGAGCTTCTGACTTGGGTTGCATGGGACGTCAGCAGGTCACCTTACCCGTCATGGAGACGCCTGCCCAGGCCACACAGGTGCTCTGTCTTAGGTTGGTGAGTGCCCCCCAGGCATTACCCATCTCTGAATACTCATTATCATACAGGCTCAATCATGTGTGAGCTGCAGAGTTAACTGCTGCCAAAGATCTCAAAGTGGCGCTGGGCTTGCAATCTGTGTGTTTGACACAGAAAAGACCAACAGAAGTCCTAACCCACCCATAGCCAGTAAGCTAAGGGCAACTGAGCCATTCCCTTCCTTAACGAGCCTTACTGCAAATTGGAGTCCTTGTAAGATGGTAACCCAAAAGCAAATGGAACTTGAGTTTATAAATTTATAATTTTCAAAGCCAATCAAAATGTGTATAACTATTGAATTAAATTTATCATGCCCAATAGAATGAAAGATTAACTAATTGTGGTAGCTACTTTTGTTGCCAGGGTCTCCACTGTGCTAGCTGTAGTAAGCAATTATGAAATGGTAATCCCAGAAAGAGTAGCAGTGATGGGCGCCATTGCTATAACAGCAACAGCAGCAGCAGCAATGTCAAATTCTCTTCTGGATTGTGTGGACATCCACTGGCATGGATACAACTCCAGTAACACGAACCGCCAAGGCCCATTTTTCTTGATCCCAGCACGACTTTAGCTGGCAGCTCTTCTGGAGAATCCAATCTCATGTCATCCTGCTTTCTTATACACAGGACCACCAGCCCAGGGATGGCGCCCTCATCGATCACTAATTAAGAAAATGCCCTACAGCAAGATCTTACGGAGGCATTTTTAAATTGAAGTTCCCTCCTTACAGATGACTCTAGCCCGTGTCAAGTTGATATAAAACTCGGCAGCACAGCCAGAGACTGTCATAAACCCTTTTCTCCTGTAACCATATAGCAGTCCTGTGGAAGGTACTGTCAATGTGTGGAGGATCTAGCTGCTGGAGATCACCTATAGTAAGTGTATCAGGCACTATCCTAGACACCACCTATGGACTTAACATCAGTGAACATTCACAAATAAATCCCGCAAGGCAAATATTTGTGCTGTTGTTATTTCTGGTGTGTAGATGTTTGTGTTCGCACGTGCGTGCGTGCATGCCCATGGAGATTTGTTTCTTAAGACAGGTCTCTCAGTGAACCTGAAACTCATTGACTGGTTGGACTAGTGGGGCGGTGAGCCTTTGGGACCTGCCTGTCTTTGTCTGCTAGCACTGGGATCACAGACGCAAGCTGCCACGGCCACTTTTTACATGGGTCCTGGGGATCTGAACTCAGGTCCTCAGGTTATGCGACAAGCCCTTTGCCAACCGAGCCACCTTCCAGTCCTCAAGGTGAATGCTACACTGATCTTTATTTTACAAATATGGTTCTTCAAATGCACAAAAAGTTAAGTCAGTTTTCAAAGCCTTACAGCCAGTTACGTGATGTACCCACATAGAGGTAATAAGAAGTAGGCATGCCTACCCTTTTCTGAATAGAAACTGAGGAGGGATGGATGGGGCGGGGAGGCAGAGGGGTGGGAGGGGGGCTGGGAGGAGAGGAGGGAGGGGAAACTGGTCAGGATGCAAAACAAATAAAGTAGACATGAGCAATTAACTTCACCGTGGTCAATATTTACTTACCCCTGGTTCTTCCGAGTGGCATGCTTTTACCATATTCTGAAGAACGTTGATTAATTGGCACAACAGCACTCCATTGTCAAGTTCTTCCAACAATCTTTCTGCCTTAATGTCAATACCTAAAAACACATTTTAAAGCTAAGACCCATCTGGAAGCAGCAAATTCAAAAGCAGTGGCTACAACTTAAACATGACCAGATAACACCTAGAAAACTAAACAAATAACCAGATGAAACTGAGTTTCTACCCTTAAAAAGGTATATTAAAACAAATAATGTCAGTTAAATCAAACATAAAAGAAAAAAAATCTGTGATGCATAAAGCTCAGAAAAAATACAGGTAAATTTATGTTAGATAAATTCACTGCACATTAGTATCACTTGTACACAGGAAAAATGTTCTTTATAAAAAAAGATGGACTTCATTGCAATTTAAAGATTAAATACAGTATCAGAATAAGCAGTCTGGGAATATCATCTTCTGCCTCTAAAATAACTTCTTCAAAAGCATTCTTACACGGCCAACTTTAAAATCTTTCCAATCACCAAGCTGAGGATACTAGACAAAACTAGAATAATTGCTTAGTGTGTGGTTATTTCCCAGGGCCTCAGGCCATCTTCAGGCTTTCCCTCTCAAGAAAATCTCAGGATGCTACATGAGCGTCTATAGTTAAGTGATCTGAGGGACTCAGGAGAAGGCTCACCAGTAATGTATGAGGTCCTGAGCTTGGGTTCCCAGAACCTACGCAAAAGTGAGGTGCGTTGGTGTGCCTGTGGCAGAGTCAGGCAGATTCCTGGAGTCTGTGGCCAGTTAAGCTAGCATGCACGTGGTTACACACACACACACACACAACACAGCCCCCCAACACCCGTAACCACACACATGCATACACATATATGCACACATACGCACCCACACATACATAAAGCAAAAAGTCAGCCCCGCCCCTGCCCCAGAAAGAAAGCTCAGAACACTCATCATAATCTTTATTCAAGAGTAAAAAAATGTAACGCCAGGAATTCTCCAACTGACATTTCCTTTTTGGTTTTCTTTGCTTCTACCCCTCAGTGTTTCAGAAACAGTATTCATTTTTATATAACTAAAGTATATCTTCCATTTATAGCCTCACAGATCATATAGGATTAGGGAAATCAGTAAAAAAAAAAATCAATATTGGACATACACAATTTTTTGAAACATTAAAATTAACCATAAAGTATTGATTATTCAAAAGGGCTGGCCACTTCAATCAAATTTCAAGTTTCCTACAGTTCAAAGTTGAGAGCGAGAGTATCCTTTTAGCTCTGCAGACTGTGAAAACAAGGAAGGACCTGGCTGTCACTCACTAGCACATCCCCAGCATCTGGAACAATCAATCACTTCTTTAATGAAGATTAAAAAAATCAATGTCTTTGCAAGCCTTACCCAGTAAGCCAGATAACCAAATAGAGAGGTCTTCTTGCATGGGCAGTAGAGTGGCTTCGTGTCTCACAGATATCCACTCATCATACTGACAGACATCAGCCAGTCCTGGTCCATGTCGGGGGGTCAGGGGACACCTGGGACTTAGAGGTAGGTCCTCCCCAAACCACACCTAGACAAAACACCAAACAGCTGAAAGACACCAATCTTCGCTGAAAGTCACCATAACCCACATGTGTCCGTGTTTACATAAGTAGGCTTAATCCATCCAGACCAAGCAAAACTGCACCATCTCATAGAAATACATAAATCAGAAGCAAACTGGATTATTCCGAATGTTTTCAATATTTAGTACAGTGGTCAGTGTCAATGAACACTAAACTAATGAATGAGTTCTGCTGTAGAGTCAAGAGGAAAACAGTTCAACAAATAGTACTTTTTTTCGCCACTTGTTAAACCGGAATCCCCACATCATAGCTATAAAATGGGTTAACGACACCTGCCTCACAAGATACATGTCTGTAACATCTAGCACTGGCCCTGACAGACAGCAGATTCAACAAACATCTGTTGAATGGATCTGCGGATGAACACATAAATGGCATCTGCAAACTTCAAATCATAATTGTCATGTTTTAGATATTTATTTGATTATTTTTAATTGTGTGTGTGTGTGTGTGGTGTGTGTGTGTGTGTGTGTGTGTGTGTGTGTGTGGTGTGTGTGGTAGATGTGTGTGTCTGTGGGTTTGTGCATATTAGTATCAGTGCCCATGGAGGCCAGGAGAGGGCATCAGACCTTTGGAGTTGGAGTTACAGGTAGCTGTTAACTACCTGACCTGGGTTCCAGGACCAAACTCAAGTCCTCTGTAGGAGTATATGTGCTCTTAACCACTGAGCCATCACTCCATCCCCTACAATGCTATCTTTAAATTTTTTTCTAAATATTTTGATTAAAGCAATAGAATGGCAAACTACAATCCAAGCAAATTTGTTTTATCTGTATTTTTTTTTTTTTTTTTTTTTTTTGGTTTTTCGAGACAGGGTTGCGCCGCCACCACCGCCCGGCTTTATCTGTATTTTTTATGACCTACAACTAAAACTTTTTGTTGTTGTTGTTGTTGTTTTTTCGAGACAGGGTTTCTCTGTATAGTTTTGGTGCCTGTCCTGGATCTCGCTCTGTAGACCAGGCTGGCCTCAAACTCACAGAGATCCACCTGGCTCTGTCTCCCAAGTGCTAAGATTAATGGCACTACCCAGCCCTTAAAACATTTTAAAATGGTTGCTATACAAGTACCCATCTAACAGTCTCAATTTTGCCTACTGACCTGCAAAGCCTAAAATAATTGCTTATAATTGAAAGTAAAAAAATAAGAATAAAATTACATAAATATACTAACAAGTCAACACTTGAAAATAGTTGAAATATAAACAGATTTGCTTTCAGACCGTTTATAGGAAAGACTCAATTGTGTAAATTATGAAAAAAACAATCATGAAGTCACTTTTTTAAAAGCTTACAAATGGTTCTCAAGAGGGGTGTTAGAGCCTGAGTGAGGTGAGCAGGAAGTTATTCAAGGGATGCATAAGGATGATCCTATGCAAGGTGTCTGGTTCTGAATTGGACATGAAGGGCTCAACTAAGGTAAAGCAGGACAGCCCACAGACAGCTTCCGTAGACAGCTTCTGAGCCAAGTGAGCTGTGTGTCTCTACCAGGGAGAAGGTGGCAGCCACAGTGAAAGCGAGTCCACACATAGAGAGAGTTAGTGAATGGGAGGCCGTTTCCCCACCGCTAGAGAAAGGGACAAGGTATGGAGTGGGAGGGAAATGAACCTTAGGATCTGACCACAGAAAGCCAAACATCACTCCAAGGATGACGGATCAAAAAGTCACAGGAGAAAAAATCAGGAAGTCTGACTTTTGTTGTTCAACTAGTACTGAGTGGGAGGTCTGCCTTGGAGTGCCGTTTATACACCCTTGTTTCTACACTGAGGAGAGTGATAGTCCCTCTCCCAGCAGATAACAACCATAGCTTCTGGCTATGGTGGGTCTTCATGAGCACTTCCCTCCTCTTTCCTGGCGCTTTTGTCTGGCTTGAACTTGTGCAGACAAACTATAAAGGGAAAAAAGACAAGCCCATTTCCAATTTCCTCTGGTAAGATAAACATATGTTAGAGAAAGAATTTCCAAAGAAACAAACTCCTGAAGGGCCACTAGGCAGGCAGTATGCGACCTAGCAGGTTCTCCCCGGGTGCTATCTACCTCACTGATTCCCAACTACCCTGCAGAATGTGAATTACTACCCTCCCCCTACCTTCCAGGTGATGAAGCAGAGGCAAGATAATTCAGCAGACTCTCCCCCCTGAGACTGACAGACGTGGGGTCGGAACTAAGCTGTGGCTGACTCTAAGTTCTGACTTTCCAGGGTATTTATTCCCAGCTGACTGCATCTTTCTAGATAAAGGTTCACTGTGACTTTTGCCTTTAAATTAACATTTCATTGTTCTATTAAGAGCCAAAGAAAGAAAACAAAAGAAAAGCAAAAAATACAGCAAACATCAACTTTGAAAATCATTTAAATGTTAAGACTATCATGGTTTCTGTGATTCCCTACAGCTGGCTTCAGCCAGCAACAAATAAAACAAACAAACAACAAGAAGAAGACAAAACAAAAACCCTACTCATTTTAATTTCAATTTTAACACATAGTCAGGTACAGGGTCATTTCTAAAGCATATGTATAATTACCTAAGAATTATATCTTGTATTTGCTTTGTACTGCCTGTTCCTTCAACTGCAAACATGTCCCATGATCTAATGAGGGGGAGACTCGAAACCATTCTGCTTATTTTCCCCAGGTTGACCCACCAGCCCCCAAATACTTTTGATTCTTTCAAATATCTACACAAGTCAAACTCAGAATTAAAATCTGGGAGCTAGAAAGTCAGAATGCAGTATGCCTATTGTTAAAATGTAGTGCTAAAAAAAAAACAACTCATGCCATGAAAAGAACTGAATCAATAATATCAATTCATAATTTATATTCATCTTTTACAATAAGAAAACTTACCTGAATTGCAGGCTGCATGGTCATCTCCACTGAGATGAAACTAATTAATATTCTGGAGAGAGACGAAGGCATTAGCATGCAGATGATTACAGAGCCCCTACTCCTTCAAATCCCAAATTACAAGAATCAGGAATGTGCTTTACCTCCCTCCCCTTTTTTGTTTTTTTGTTTGTTTTGTTTTTTTTTTTTCGAGACAAGATTTCTCTGTGTAGTTTTGGTACCTGTCCTGGAACTCGCTCTGTAGACCAGGCTGGCCTCGAACTCACAGAGATCCGCCTGGCTCTGCCTCTCGAGTGCTGGGATTAAATAAAGGCATGTGCCACCACCACCGCCTAGCGTTCCTTCTGACTCAACACCTAAGACACTGTCATCTGGCTAGAAAACTATGAGGAACTCGGGGACTCTTGCTTCTGCCTCCATAAGGGCACTTGTTACTCTAAGAGAAAATCCTGAAACACTTTGATACATTGTCCCTGGCATTAATGTCAAGCAACTGTTCCAGCGTCTGGGCAGGGAGGCAGAACTCATGACAAACGGGCTTCACAGAACAGTCTCCCACAAGTTGCAAAAGTGAGGTAAATATAACCCCTCAAAACCGATACTGAAACTCAAGCATCTTTTATCTCTTTGCAGTGATCATATCTCTATGAGTCAGATGGACTTTATAAATCATATGCTTAGCCATAAGCTTTTCCCGCTAGATAACAAGATAGTAAAGGTAACTACCAGTTTCAACTGTGAATTAAAAACACTCAATACCTTCCTGTGAGAATATGTCAAAAACAAAAGGAACAGCAGTGTTCGCTCCAAAGCTCTCTTCTTGAAATCTACAAAGGAAAGATCAGTTTTAATAAATTAAATGAGATCAATACAATCTTTAATGTGTTTTCGGGGAGAAAGTAAGTGGAAGGCTTGAAGACAGAAGAATATCGACTACATAAAAGCATAGGTTTGCTGCTTGTCTACGGCAGCATAACGTGCTCTATTTTTATCAGAAACTACCACTAGAAGACTTCAGAGAAAATTATGAACTGTTTGTGAGACTCAACTGTTCGCTGTTTCCAAAGTTATGCCCTCCCCTGAGCTCTCCCGCACACATCTCCTGCACAGTGCCACTCTACACACTGCATGCTCTAAGCACCAAGGGGAACCTGAGCTAAAGCTAGCCCAAGAGCTTAACGTCACAGCGCATTTTCCCTGCAGAAGGCAAAAGACCACAGACTGCCCTTTCTGATTTCAGTTTTCCTTCCCTCCGCCACAGAAAAGGCCAAAGCGCAAGTGAGCATTGCTAATGAGCTAGTTATGCTTCCCACCAGCTAATTGGGGGGGGTGGGGAATACATTTTCCTTTAACATAAATAACCCTTTGTCCCCAACAAAGGTCCACAGTGTGACGCTTCCGAGACCATTTCTTAAAAATGCAGCCAAGAAGCTGCTCCCATTAAAATGAAGTTCCACATAATCAGACAAGAGCTCTAACAGTTGGAGCTGCCGACCACCAACAAAAGAAAGCTGCAATTATAAGGCGTGTGCACACGCAGAACAGTGGCACATTCACAAAAGAGCCGTCCCAGGAATGTTCAGCAGCTGCGCTTTTTACGGAAAATTCAACAACATTCGTTTTATGAAGGAAATGAAGAATTTGTGCACAACAATCACTTGAACTTTAGCAGAAGTCATATGTTTTGGAATTCTTCTTGAACAACAGACAGCACTCCTGAAATGGCAGAAACATAACCACCCGCGTTACCTCTAAAAATGCATCTTTAGAGCTAGGGACGGCTCAGCTGCAGAACGCTTGTCCAGCATATGCAAAGTCTTGGGCTCAACCCATGGTACAGCAGTAAAGGAATTAGCTAATTTGTAATAAATAGTACTCGGGTAAGTTGTTACAGATCCTCAGCTATGAAAAGCTATTATGTACACTACTTATTTAGGGGGAAACTTTTATAAACTGTCCAGACTAAATCAGTTAATCAGGCACTTAATGAGCACTCACTACATTACGGATAGAAGAGAGCCTATATATATATATATTTGTATATATATATAAATATAAACATATATATTTGTGTGTGTGTTATATTTATATACATACAGATAATACATTCATTCTCTCTCTCTCTCTCTCTCTCTCTCTCTCTCTCTCACACACACACACACACACACACACATAAAATCTAGCTCTTCGTATTCCTCTTGTAAGCCAGTTTCACATCTCAGAGCAGCTGCTTGGTCAGTCCGACTCTGGTCCGTACCACAACCTCAATCCTTCCTTTCCTCAATTTACCCTGTCTTCCTTATTTCTAGGTTCCCCTGAGTCTCAGCCTCAATCTGAAGCAACAACACTCGTTCCTGGGGGTATACTTTGTTCCTGGGGGTACACTTCGTTCCTAGGGTACACTTCGTTCCTGAGGGTACACTTCGATCCTGTGGGTACACTTCGATCCTGTGGGTACACTTCGATCCTGCAGGTACACTTCGATCCTGCGGGTACACTTCGATCCTGGGGGTGTACTTTGATGTTGGGGTACACTTCGTTCCTGAGGGTACACTTCATTCCTGGGGGTGCACTTCGATCCTGCGGGTACACTTTGATCTTGGGGGTGCACTTCATTTCTGGGGGCGCACTTCACTTAGTTTTTCTCTTTCCTCCTTCCTGTCTTACTGGGGAAGCTGACTTCGATTTTCTACCAGCCTTCACAGAACTTTTTGATTGCTGGGCTTTTACCCGCTTCAGGTTGAGTAAAAACAAAGCAAGAACTCTCAAGTGACCAAGTTCAACTGCACCCTGATGCTGATGGGAGTCTTTCACAAGCAAACATAAAGCTTTGAAACTCCAGGGAAAATGTTAGAAACAGGATATGTCTTCCACATGCAACTTGACCGGGACTGAACCCGACCCACTCACTCCAGAAAGTAATAGTGAGATCCTTGCAATTATTTTTCTTAAGGCTCTTCTGTAACTTTGACCTCAGATCATTGGAGAGAAAAGCATTCCATGGAGCATTCCTTCCCAGGGCTGCAGGCTCTGAACCAAAACACACTTCATTCCTCTCCCACATTATAGGATTGATAGGAAGGACTCAAGTCCCATGACACAGAAATCTGGCATCAACTAGGGAAAGGTGCAAAATGGCAAACAAGGTAAGTAAGATTCTTTGGGGGGGAGGGTTGCTACTGACCCACATATTCATTCCGCACTCAGCCACCCCATGACTGCCCATACAAGTGAGCCCCAAGCTGGAATAGCAATAAAAGGAGTGGCATTTTTCTACTAGTCTGTACGCCTGCAATGTATGTCAAACATGCCTTGCCATTTTAATGTCTTTTCCTAAAATAATATTTGAAGAATATAGTATTCCTGATATATGTAAAAATTTTTAATTTTTAGCTTTAAAATTCTTAAATGTTTCCTAGATGCTTAGCAGAGACAATAGAAATGCCATACCCATACCAAATATTTCTCATATATTTTAAAGTACATACTAATATACTCACCATCAAAATAGCACTATGATAGTCCAAGGTATTGGATTCGTCTGGATTCAAGTCCTGCTCCAACATAAATCAGCTATATGACCGTGATATAGCTAACTTCTTGGAAACTTCTTGGAACTTCTGAAAGTTTATCAGAAAAACAGGGTATCACAATCACCCTCAGATGGCTGCTATAAAAATAAAATGAGGAAACATAAAAAAGCTGGAGAATAAAGTTTAAAGGTGTCTCCAAAAAAAAAAAAAAACAAAAAAAAAAAAACAATAGAATGAGACGACACATAGAAAGTGCCTGGCTTAGGAGCACTTAGCAAATGACTTATATTAAATCTACGATGAGACAGAATTACAGTCCATTTAACAAAATTAAAAAGGTAAGACAAGACCAACAGAACTCAAACACCATTAAATGTAACTTAGAAGGCTACTTTTGCTAACAAATGTATGGTTCTAAATGAAAATAAAAGCCACATCAAAGTCAGAATACGCAACCTAGGATTCTCTTTGCTAGAATAAGTCTTCATAAAGTTGTGGTCTTTGAATGTGCAATGCAGACGTATGCACAAGAGGCCACACATGCAGAGGCCACCGCAGGTCATCAAATGTCCACGCCCTTCACTGCCTTTCTGCCTTGAGACAGGGTCTCTCACTGAACTGGACGCTCTCCATTTTAGGCAAGCTGGCTGGTCAGAGAGCTCTTATGATTTGCCCGTCTCTACTTCACCATGCTGGGGTTATGGACATGCGCAAGCAAGCCCTGCTTTTATATGGGTTCTGGTCCTTATCCTTGCAAAGAAAGTATTTTTACTCTGAGCTGTGTCCTCCGCCCATAAATTGGTATTTTAAACACAGATTCTTTGCTCCATTTTGCCTTATTTCTCGGTCACTGTCCAGGACATAGCCTCTTTCGTGTGACACACACACAATCATGTCTTTAATAAACATCTATTGATGTTCGATCATATTCATACTTTATTGAACTAGTTACCATAAATAAGATAAACGTGATGACCACGTTACTGCCCTTACTGAGCTAATAACAAACACCACTGGAGAAGACTGAAATGGAAAGCAGACAAATAAATATATGATGCTAAACCATGCAATGTTTTGACAGCAAAGAACAGAATCTCTCAAGAGAAAAATACCAGGGTCCTGCTTTAGACTTAAATTGAATGAAACAATTTTCCTGTAAGAAAAGCATAAATCTGAAGAATGGTAATAGCCTAGCCAAGGAAAGAAAAAGGGTTCTGTGCATAGGGAGCAGCTATAACAAAGGCCCCGTATGAAGACAGTATGACGCATTCCAAAAACTTACAGAAATACAGTGGCTGAAGGATGGAGAACGCGCGACTTAGAATAATGTTGGAGAGCGGCCCCACCACACAGGCAGTGTTGGGAAAATTAGATTTCACTCTAAATGCAGCGGGGGAAACCACTAAACGGTGTTAACACAGGAGTGGGGGCATGATCTCACTCAGAGTTTTAAAAAAGCTCCCTGGGGACAAAGGGACTCAGGAGTAAGACAGAACTGAGTTGAGCAGAGAAGAGCAGAAAACGAAATGCATGTGGCTGCAGATGTAAGAAAAAGAACTGAGGGAAAGGAACCAGGGAGAGACAGGGACCGTGAGGCAGCATAGGGAGCCTCCCCAGGAGAGGGAGCGCAGTCTGAAGGGGGAAGAGCTAGGAAGCCCCAAAAGTAGTTCAATGCCAGATAACGCTGACTGAACAGGTATCCACAAGTGTCTCCCCCGCAGATGCAAACAGAATTTCCATATGCCTCTGTCTAAGTCACTGTTTTATTGCTGTGAAGAGACAGAACAACCAAGGCAACTCTTAGGAAAGAAAGCATTTAACTGGGGGCTTGCTTAGAGTTTCAGAGGTCGGTCCATTATCATCACGCAGCAGAGCATGGCCGCACGCACGCAGGCAGACATGGTGCTAGAGCAGTAGCTGAGAGTTCCACATCCTGATCCACAGATCAAGAGAGAGACTCTGGGCTTGGCAAGGATTTTTGACTGTTCGAAGTACCTGCAAGTGACGTGAGCTGTTAAGTCAGAGGGCTCACTCACTAAGAAAAACAAATGACTAAGTCTGGAGGGCAGGCAGAGTTCCAAGACTGCAGGACAAAATAGTTGCACAAAGGGGCAAGGACTCTGACCACTGTGATACTCAAGGATGCATATGACTGCCCCTCTGGATGCATACGTGTTTATTATACCGTAATCTGTACCAGACAGACAAATGGTACCCAGAGATGATCTTTATTGCCCAGAGCCTGCAAAAAATATCTGCTGTGACAAGGCATAAAGAACCTGGAAGACAGATAAAAGACCTTGAGATGAAAGATGATCCAGATGTAACGAATGTAATCCCAAGAGTTCTTAAAAGAGGGTTGAGGAAAGGCCAGTCATAGGAGGCAAAGAGAGGTCATGATGGGAAAACGTCAGAGATCTGAGATGCTAGACCAAGGCTGTGAGGAGGGAAGGAGCCAAGGAATGCAGGGGCTTCCTGGACACTGGAAAAGGCAAAGAGGTCTCTTTCTGAGGGAGAGAAGTAATACAGTCTTGCCCACACCTTCTTTCATAAGCACCATAAAAACTCTGTCTTTTTATCTTCAAACTATAAGACAATAAATCTGTGTTTCTTTGAACCCTTCTAACACTTGGGGAGCTGAGGCAGTAAGTCTAAGATTTCAAGGCCTGGGCTATATAGCAAGATCCTGCCTCAAAATTAAAAAAAGAAAATTAACATAATACAATATACTACATTGGTACCTCAATGTATATTATTAAGGTTTAAAAGTTAATACGTAATAATAATGACATAAATCTGTGGTATATTCACCTACCAAAAAATGCAGCTTCAATAGTGGATGAAGACTTTCCAGAAAAACACAATTTGTCAACTGAGACGTAGTTCAGTAATAGAGTATTACACAAGGCCCTTCAATCTCCAGAACTATAAGAAAGCAGGAGCAAGATTTTTAGTTCACTTACTAAAACATCACATATCACTTACAAAATACAGAGATAGTTCCCTTGTTAGAGAATTTGAAAACTTCTCTTGCAGTGTTTGGCAGATATTAAATCTGAAAAACTCAATTTCATCTTGAATTTTCAGTTTAGTTTTGGAATTCAAAAAATTATTTTGTAAGTTTTTTTTTTAATTGTGCGCATGTTTAAGAAGGTATATACATGTGAGTTCAGGTAAAGAAGGACAAAGGAGGGTCCTGATCTCTTGGAGCTGGAGTTAGTGGTTTTGAGCTACCTTGCAGCAGGGATGCTGGGAACTGAACTTGGGTCCTCTGCAAAAGCAGTACACGATCTTAACCGCTGAGCCATCTCTCTAGCCCCACCCCTTGACAAAAACATTTAAATCAGTTCAATTTCATCACTCCAATTAAAAGACTGCATGAGAAACATAGTACACTAACATAAGAAAATATTAGAAAAAATATATGTAATTATCCATTAACTGAAAACTTACCAAACAGTTTGAGGAACATTCGTACTGTCCTGAAAATATGTGTGGGTAAAAAGTAAACACTTTTCTCTAGACATGGTGGTACACACCATTAATCCCAGCACTCAGAAGGCTAAGACAGGAGGATAGCCTGGGTTACAAAGCAACAGTAGCTTTTTTTCTGCTGCTGTGATAAGACACCATGACCAAGGCAGATTATAGAAGCAAGAATTTACTGGGGCTTAAAGTTTCAGAGTGTGAGTCTACAACCATCCATGGCAGCAGGCAGGCAAGCATGGCACTGGAGCAGTAGCTGAGAACTTAAATCCTTATCTGAAAGTTGGAGCAGTAGCTAAGAGCTGACATCTGCTCCACTACACAGGCAT
>CABHPQ010165847.1:0-46223 GCA_902168405.1 Peromyscus aztecus | reverse complement strand
GGGCATCGAGGTCATGAAGGGGAGAATGACAGAGACCACCAAACCAAGCTAGTGGGGACTCATGAACTTCAGACCAACAGCTGCGGAGCTTCCATGGAACTGGACTAGGCCCTCTGTATAAGTGAGACAAATGTGTAGCTTGATCTGCTTAAGAAGCTCCCTGGCAGTAGGATCAGCATCCATCCCTGGTGCATGAACTGGCTTTTTGGAGCCCATACTTGTAGTTGCATGGTTCTCTGGTTCCGCCTGGCCTGGTGGTCAGATAAATCTTTCCCACCTGCGTCCCCGCAGCCACTTGGTCCCAAGTAAACACACAGAGGCTTATATTACTTACAAACTGTAGGGCCTATGGCTAAGAATTCTTGCTAGATAACTCTTCTGTCTTAAGTTAACCCATTTCTATTAATCTATATATCACCACATGTTCTGTGACTTTACTTGCGTCCTATTACATGTTGCTCCTTGGGCAGCCGGTTTGCCTCTCCCCCGCCTCTCCTTTCTCTTTCCTGTCTCTCTCCTCGATTTTCTGCCTGGCTGTAACCTGACTTGCCATAGACCAGAGCAGCTTTTTTATTAACCAATCATAGCAACACATATTCACAGCATACAGAAAGATATCCAACAGAATATACTTATGGTGGGACAACTTGCACAGCCTTGGTGCAGGGGGAGGGGCTTGGACCTTCTTCAACTGAATGTACCAGGCTTTGTTGACCACCCCCACCCCATGGAAGGCCTTACCTTTTCAGAGGAGGGGGAGGCGAGTGGGGGGTAGGAGGAGGAAAGAAAAAATTAAAAAAAAAAAAACCCTTTCCTTTTTATTTAGACAAAAAGGGAGAGATGTGGGAGATTTGTTTGCACTGGCACTCTGAGACTGACAACAAAGTTAAACCTTGAATCAGAGGAGAGAGTCAACATTTAGCTCATCATAATTAGTCATAAATTCTGTCTATGATTATCTGCCTATGACTTCTGGCTCATTGAAATTTATCCTGTGTGTTAAGCAAGCACTTGCCTTTAAGAGACTTATGCACCTAAAAATCTTACTACTTCAATTCTTTAAACAAATAAGGCATGCATAATAATATGGCTTTTAACTCTGAGGTTCTTTTAATATACAGTAAATGTTCTTTTCATTGTTACATCATGGAGATCCTTCCAAATACATATCACTCTAATTAATTAAAAATCCTAACATTGTGGAATACATGTGTTATCACAATTGAATTATGTCCTAATAATATTAATGTTTGCTGAACATTCACTAAGCATATGTCCATTATGCTTGCTCAATTATAGTTTACTCAGCTATAAAATATAGTAAGTCAGAATTTGGCTCATTTCCAGTCCTTTTCAGTCAATTGAAGTACAATGCTTTACCTACAAGTAGGTCCACAAATATTAAGCAAGAACCTTCTGTGTATCAAATGTTCATCTTAGTACTATGGATACATTGGCAAACAAAAATAACCTGGACTCTCTCCTCATGGAAAATGGGTTAATAAATTTTAGTAAATTGGCTTCTTCCTCCTCTCCAACACTTCAGAAATGCTAGACAAATTACACTCAAGAGTCTTACATATAGAATCAGAAAAACATCTTGGAAATCAAATAGTTACACCAGTTGATTTAACAAATGCAGGTGCTGAGACTGACAGACATAAATAGGTTGGAAGACATCAGATGAATGACTAGGAAGGGTGGGTAGAAGCACATTGGAGCAGCTAAATCCTCACTGACTGTTTATGATAGTTGTGAGAATAACTCATTGTCCAATCAAGTTGTATATATAACTAAATCATACAAAGGTGTTTAGGATTATGTGAATTTACTCCTTAAATGACTTCTTTAAGAAATGTGAGCAAGACAAAACACTGAAAACTGCTAAAGCAAAATCTGGCAGGCTTCCCATCAGCATACTCCTTTAGTCTGTTTCTCTTGAGTGATGTTTGCAATACTACTTCTGAGGAATATTTCCCCCTCAAGCCCTAGGACAATTATTTTATAGGCTCTTTCCTCTTTAGCAGCTTTATTGTGAATTGGAGACTTTGTTATGCTTAACTCTAGAATTAAAAAGAGATTTTTAAAGACTCTTTCATAAAAAGACCCTTTCACTTTGAACACATTAAAAAATACAAGCAGGGAGCCCCCTTCTTTTGTATAACTTCTGTAGTATAGAGGGTCCTCAGATAGTTTCTCTAGCTTTCTTATACCCTGAAAAATGCAGAGCATGTGTTGGGAGTTTCAGAAACTGTGGTTCAAATCCAAACAGGTCTTTGAAGTTTGCAGCTCTCCTGAGAATGACTGTATGCACCAATTTACCCTAAAGTGAAGAACATATACAAATAATTTTAACATATTTTTAACTTCAATGCTATACAATTTTAGTTCAAAAATGTCTACCAAACTACAATAGAGGTCCCTTACTCTGGTAGACAGTGGTGTGGTTCAAGCTCATATCTAGTTGTTGACTATATCATGATTCATACTTCCTCTGTCCCTCGTGTTGTATACTGCTGTGTGACTTGTTTGGCCAATAAAATATACCTGAAGCTTCTGTAAAACTTAACTCCCATAACTAGCAGATATATTGTTTAAAGAACCAAATAAACTCCAGAGAACAGAAATACAGTTTTGCATGCATTTTAAAATTTAATGAATAGATTAACTTTGTTATACAAAGGATTAGAACTAAAGCCTTGCTTATGCTAAGTACATGATGCACCATTTAAATACATCCTGTTTTCACTTTTACTCTGAGACCAGGTCAAGCTAAATTCCTCAGGCTGTCTTTGAATTCATTGTCTATCCCACAATATCCTTGAACTTGAAATCAGCCTGCCTCGGCCTCCTGAATAGCTGGGTTTACAAGACACAATGGCAAGCATGGATATATTTTATGCTTAATTTTTGCTCTGTGTGTGTGTGTGTGTCTGTCTGTCTGTCTGTTCAGGTTTGTTTGTCAGAGATATTATTTATACATTTGCCATAATGGTTTTTCCTCAAAAGTAAGTAGATGGTGCTCTGATAGTTCGACCCACAATTGTGTAAATGTAGATCAAATAAAGAGTACTTTTTTGGTTGAAAATAATTTTTTCATGCAATATATTCTGACCATATTCTCCCCTGCTTTATGTCCTCCCAGATTCTCCCTACCTCCCCAACCATCCAACTCCACCCCTTCTTTCTCTTCTCTAGAAACCAAACAGGCAACTAAAGCAAACAAACAAAAAACAAAGCATGGGAAACACAAACATACATACATACATACATACATACATACATACATACATACATACACACACACAAAAAAAACATAAAAAATCAGAAACTATAGTCTAAAAGTAAAAGACAAATAGGTTAAAGAAAAAGCAAAACAAAGCAGTGTGAGACAAAAAAGAAAGTCTCCCAAAATACCTCTGAGTTCATTTTGTATGCCCGTCTACTGTTGAGTATAGGGTCTGCCTTTAAGTGTGTTTGTATACCCAGTGTCTTAGAATTCTATTGCTGTGAAAAGACACCATGACCATGGCAATTCTTATAAGAAAAGCATTTAATTAAGGGACTTGCTTACAGTTTCAGAGGTTCAGTCCATTATCATCATGGTGGGGAACATGGCAGCATGCAGGCAGAAATGTGCTGGACAAATAGCTGAGAGTCCTATATCTTGCAGGCAATGGGAAGTCAACTGACAGTCACACTGTGGGAAGCTTGAGCAAAAGTGAATTCAAAGACCACACCCACAGTGACACACTTCCTCCAGCAAGGTCACCCTCCTAATAGTGTCATTCCCTTTAGGGGCCATTTTCTTTCAAACCACCAAGCCAATTAGACTCTATTGGAAAAAAAAAAACTGATTTTTTTTCTTTGCAAGTGATTATCAACTGAAGATAGCTTCTTGGCTGGGGATAGGAGATCATGTCTACTTTCCCCTCTCAGTTCTGGGACCCCATGTAGCTTAGACTTGTGCAGGCCCATGCATAGTGCTACCTTCTTTGTGAGTTCATGCGTGTGTCAGTCCCACTGTGTATGGAATACACTGTTTCCTTAGTGTCATCTATTTCCTCTGACTCTTACAATCTTTCCATTTCCTCTTCCATGTAGCTTCCTAAATCCCGAGGGAAGGAGGCTGATGAAGACAGTCCATTTAGGAATGAGTTTTCCAAGGTAAAGAGTAGTTTTGAACATTCACAGGTCCTCCACTTTTCGTCTTCTACCGGGATATCTTTTTATATCACAAATCTGGTTGTATCAATTTCATTTGTTCTGTTTTGTGTCTGTGTATTTCTGGTTCTCTAATTTTTAATTATACTTCATTTATTTATTGTGTGCATATCTATGGGAGGGGGATTATACACACCTGCCATGGCCCTCGTGTGGAAGTCAGAAGACAACTTGTTAGAGTTAGTTCTCTCCTTGCACCATATTCATCCCAAGTATTGAACTCAGAATATTAGGCTGACCAGAAAGTGCCTTTGTCTACTGAGACATCTGGCTGGCCTCATATATCCATTTCACTTGAATATCAGCTTGCTTTCCTGTTTCACACACACTTCTCACTCTATTCTTTCTAATTATAAATGCTTTATCCTTGCTACCCAATAACCTAAGATGGCCAGTGGCAGATCACCAATTTAATTTCAAGTGATGAGAAAGTACATCAAGGATAATCTTCTAGCTTTCTTTTGTAAGGGTTTACATATTTATTTTTTAATTTGCATGCATGTTTTAGATATCAAGCACAGCTGGGTGGTGGTGGCACATGCCTTTAATCCCAGCACTCGGGAGGCAGAGCCAGGGGATCTCTGTGAGTTTGAGGCCAGCCTGGGCTACCAAGTGAGTTCTGGGAAAGGTGCAAAGCTACACAGGGAAACCCTGTCTCGAAAAAAAAAATCAAGCACTAAATTTATAAACATTACCACGGGCTCACCTTCACTACTAGCATGTAGAAGTAGAGGTGATATCTCCCTTGTTCATTTTTATATCTTGGTTTTGGAATGACTTTACAAATAAAAAGTTAAATAAACTAAATGAATACAAAGATTATCATCTACGCATGGACATTTGATCACTACTTTATAAATTCTCTCACTATTAAGTTTTATGAATGGCTGACTTTTTCTCAGATCTGCCACTTAAATTTCACAGCTAATATTTTCATCCTCTTTTTAATAAATTCGTGCTCCCTCATTTCTTTTTATTATTGCCCTAAAGTGGCCAATAAAATACTTTCCTTACTGTAGATTGCTACTCATATAATGTTATACAGCTTGAAATTCTCAGTTTTCCCTGCCCCATGGGTAATAGTTATCCTTAGATATTCAAAAAGAAATAATTTCTCCCGTATATTTTTCTAATTCTAGGATGAAGAAATGTTAGGGGCATTATTAATCAACTTAGTGATATAAAAAACTGTGAATTATTGTAGTTATATTCTTCCCCCTTCCTGCTGTTATTATGTTGTTTTATTATCTTATGTGATTAAAGTTTATAACATTTACCTTCTCTTTTGTAATAATCACTGTACTTAGCCTCAATTTGCGAGCTGATGATTTTCCTTCATTGCTAACAAGAAATTTTACCATGGCTTCTACATTCATTAACTCTTCTCTGACCTATCTTTTTACCAAACACTGTCAAATATATTTTAAAAGACTGTGCACATGACATTTGGTATTCTCATATGGTAAAAATTGTCTATGCATATATTTGGATTGTATTTTGTTCCACAATCATATAGACAGTTCTACTATATTATATCCTTTAATAGCATTCATTGTCAAGGAACCCAAGAACATCTGTTCTTGCCCTCTTTGCATATACAGTGGATTTTATATATGAAGATATAAAGAATTATTTCTTCAGGCCCCATTATCAATAATTTTAGATAGGATGTGACTAAGAGGCTATTGTTCTTGGAAAACAGCATGTTCCTTTATCCATATATATATATATATATATGTTTGTGTGTGTATGTGTGTGTATAATTTGATATATATATTCTATTTATATAAAATATTTAACATAGAAAACCCAATTCCTGAGCAAAGGCAATCCTTTTTTAATTTAATTTTCCTTTCACAGAATATATTTTGATCATGTTTTATCCCTCTTCAAATCTTCCAAGATCCTTCCCAACTTCCTCGCCACTCAAGTTCATGTTCTCTGTCTTTATCACTCTCTAAAACAAAACAAAACAAAAAAATGAAAATCAAAATAAACAAAGAACCTGTAAGACCAAAAGCTACCAAAATTTAAAAAAACCCACAAAATGTAATATGGAGTTCATTTTCTGTTGGCCAGCTACTTCTGGGATGGGGCCTTCTCTCGGGTGTGGTTGTTATACCCAGTAACATTCCATTGGAGATAACTGATTTTCCTTTCCCAGCATGTATCAAAAAGCTTCTTGGTTAAGAGTTGGACTTTGTATCCACTCCTCTTCCTTAGATCTGGGATTAGTTTGAACAAGATCCTGCTTGTGCATGATGTTAATCTCTTAGTTCAAATATGTATCAGTCCTGTTGTGTCTGGCTATCTTTTTTAGTTGCTGGCCAAAGGGATCCCATAGACTACCTCCAACCCCCAACTATGATAGCTATTGCCAAATATTTTTGTTGCTCTCCACAGATGAAGGTAAGGCCCTACGGCTAAAGTCACAATGTACTTATGTTATGTTATACAAAGAAATCAGGCTGATGCCCAACTAGATGCTCCACTCTATTGTCTAATATTCATAGTGCTAGAAGTTATTCTGTATGCCACCAGAGGAGAAAAGTAATCATCAATCACTCAACTACAAACTCTGTGACTACAACAGTGACCTGCCTACAAGATATACTGGTCTAACAGTGGAACAAATGTTATGGACATTATTAATCGGCTTAGTGATATAAAAAACTTTTCAATTGGATTTAAGGCTCACTTCATAATATAGAACCTGTATCTGATCCCAACAAACTGGCCAAGAACAGGAAACTAGAGAACCATGGGCTCAGGAGAAAACATGATGCTATTATTTTGCTAAAGGAACATAGCAATATGGCTCCTAATGGCATACTTCTAAACTCATTGATTAGTGCACCACTCCATCTTTATCAGGGAAGCTTCTTCTGGCAATAAATGGTAATTAACACAGAGAATCACAATTGGATGGTGTACAGAGAATTAGAGACTTTGGAGCACTCAGTTCTAAATGGGATGTCTTCATCAAAGCCTTCCACTCAATGTTCAGGGATTTATGTAGAAGAGAATGTAGAAAGAGGGTAAAATCCAGAGATGGTGGATGACTTCAAGGAAACAGTGTCTTTCATATGGAATGGCCATTAAAGCATCAAAAACTCCTTCTCATTTTTTTTAAGATTATGAAATATAACAAATATAAAAAGGATGGATGTGGTATGTCCCACCCTGGGAAAATCCCTTCACCTCTGCATTTCTTGATTTCTCATATTGATAGAATGATGATCTATTTCCACACATAGAGTGTTTGAGGTCTTCACTTGACTTAACCAGCAGGTTCTTCTTTAGTGACAGAGTCTTAACAAGAGGACATGGAAATAAGAAGATAAAGAAGATAGGAAAGCTGAGGTTAAGAGGACTTGTACAAGCTATATCTTATGCCAAGCAAGTTTATTAAGAAATAATCTTATATATAATTTTATAGATGAAGATGAAAAAAGTCAGCAAAAACTATCATACAACAGGACAAAGTCATTTGGAAGATAATCAAGCAATGATGTACAAAGGTAACACGGGATATCTCAGTTTATTACAGACCAAGCATGCAATTTCAGTTGAAGAACTGCCCGGATCAGATTCTGTTTAATTGGAGTTTTTCAACTTTGAAGGCAACATTAGAGAGTAGAAAATAATACTAGAATAAATACAAGCCTCTGGTACCAGTAACTTCAGCAAACATTAAAGATAGCCTTACATGTAACCAGAAAAACAGAAAGCCTTACATTAAAGACGTTTTTAGTTCAATCCCTATTATGTAATATATACCACATGACATTAAAAAATAAAAAAGTCATGCTGAAAAACAATAAAAAAAACTAACCAAACAAAGAAAGCAAAAACACAGTCCAAAGGGATAACATGAACAATAACAATAGCTTTAGAAATAGCAGAGAGGCAGAAATAATCATGTTTAGAATTTAAAATAACTATGATTATTTATATGCTAAGACTCTGCTATTGTGGACTAATCCATAAGACCATGTCAACTTCTGAAGCTAACCAGGTTGCAAAGGTCCTCTATACCACTCTCATATCTGTAAATCATTCTATAGGTATAGCAATGGTTTATTACTATTAAAGGATATAAGTTAAAATCAATCCATAAACTAGGGGGAAAGTCTCAAATGCAGACATCCTTCCAGTGATATGGGAGTATAACCAGGTAAACTCCCTGCAGGTTTAATATCTAGAATATCTATTGGGGTTCCATCATGGGGGCATGATCATCGAGGTGGCCTTGTATGGTCAATGGCAAAGACCAGCTCTTTATTTATTAAAGGTCAATCCCTTCTTTACACAACTCTAATGGAAGAATTAATAGCATGAATGAGAGAATAAGAAATATAAGATGAGAGATCTTCAAAGCTGTAAGACCAAAGGTAGGTACATGAAATAAAATCACTGTAGCAAAAATAAATAAGGCATTTCATAATCTCACAGACAACAAAAAAATCAGGGAGTTTTAACAAATATCAATATAAAAATTTCAAACTAACATAAAATGGAGAAAAATGGAATGATGTGGTGACAATGACACAGATTATGCCATACTTTGTTTGTTTGTTTGTTTTGAGATAGGATTTCTCTGAGTAGCTCTGGCTGTCCTGGAACTTGCTCTGTAGACCAGGCTTGCCTTGAACTCACAGAGATCCACCTACCTCTGCTTCCCTGAGTGCTAGGATTCAAGGTGTGTGTCACCACCTCCCAGCCATACTTCTAATGGTGAGGAGAGAAAAAAAATTAAAATAATGCAAGTAACAATGGCTCATAATTTTCCAAAATTAATGACCAATAAGAAATCATGAGTCTGGGAAGACCAGAGAACACCAAGTAGAGTGAATTCCAAAACATGCATGATGAGGCAGCACAATCAAAATAGATCCAGGATAAAGAAATCATCTATGTTGAGGCAACACATAGTCAAAATACAGAAATCAAAGACAAAGAAACAAAACCAATAATTACACTACAGTTCTTCTCAGGATCCAAACAAGAAAAAGAAAGAGCAGACATGTCTAAATGGGGAGAAAAACGACTACTGCCATAGAGATCCCTACACAGTGATTCTGTTCTTTAAGTGAAGAAAAATAGATTTTATAAGGAAAAAAGTAAATAAAAGGGAGAGAATCTGTTGTCAACAGATCATGTTGATTTTAAAAAAATCCTAAAAGAATTTTTTTAGAGAATGAAAATGGTATACACCAGAATTGTGAATTTATATAAAAAGAATAGTAAAGGAGAAATAAATGCAGGCAACAAAATAATTTTCTTTTTCATAGTCTTAATTGGTTTAATAGATTGTTTTTATTATAATAAAAACATCAAAAATATAGGCGATTAAAGCATACAGATAAATAAAATAAATATCAGTAATGTTCTAAGGGCTGGAAGGGAGGAAGTAGGCATATTTTATCATGAAGTAACCATACTAAGAGTTGTTACATATTTAGATATGTTACATATTTAGATATGTACAGATTTAGTTGTTACATATTTAGGTATACAGGTAAGATACAAATGTATATGTCAAACTCTAAGATACCCATTAAATACTAAAAAAAGAAATATGATGTAATAATTAGACTAAGATAAATTAGAATTATATAGAAAGTCAATTAAAATCAGTGATATCAAAAGAAGAAAAAGATGAAAAAGAAATGGAGACAAGCAAGATAAATATAAAACACATCTATAACAGATATTGTTCCAACTATACCAATAATAATTTTAAATATTAATGATCAAAATATACCAATTAAAAGATATAGAATTATTGCAACAAGAGCCCTAATGGTCTATATATGTCATTTCAGGATTGTATAGAGATATATTTTAGATAGATGGTCTTCAAATAACTCAAAGACCTATAGAATATGGCACTTAAAATATTTTGTTAACATAGGGTTTTTCAGCCAGGCAGCAGTGGTGCACGCCTTTAATCCCAGCACTCAGGAGGCAGAGCTAGGCAGATCTCAGTGCTCCTGGCAGTACCAATTCATTTCAGAGATGATGGGCATCGAAGAAACTAAAAAAAGAAAGAATTTTTGCTTTCAATGTGGCAAGCCTAGCCATTTGGGCAAGAAACTGCTCTTGCCTGGCTGGACTGCTTGACAGTAAATTAAATAAACTGGACATGAAGGACCCATGTGAAAATGACCACTGAACTTGGCCAAACAGGGCAAGATGGTCCTTCAGGTTCCTGCTTCACAAAACAAACTGCCAGACATTCTACAGGATACAGAGAAAAACAACTCATGAATTTTGCAAAAATAGGTGAAACAGTCCTGCTTCACCAAAAAGTATGCCAGAGACTCTAGGCCTGTAGGCTGATGATAGATGCTCCAATGTTATAGAGGAACTTTAAGTGACTGTCCAGGCAGTCAGATGTCTCTGTCATTTCTAGAATTTTAGAAGTTACTTACAATGCACATCCTGTTTACTTAGGTAATAGTATATCCTTCTGGGGTCTTTGATGGAATTGAAGACTAGATAATTATAATTATAGTTTTCCTTTGTTATTATATATAAAACTTTAGAATCACAAAGATAGGATAGATAATAGAATATTTTCTTTAATTTTGCCAAATACAAATAGACTAGATATTGTAACTGTAATTCTTGCTTGATAACTGTTCTATTTTATGTAATTTTACTATGTTAAAATGAAAACCTTCTTTTTTGATTAGAAAGAAAAGGGGAAGTGCTGTGGGACAGTCTTTCTCTATGCTATGAATATGTGTTGTTACCATTGGTTAATAAAGAAGCTGCTATGGCTTATGGCAAGGCAGGATAGAACTAGGCAGGAAATCCAAGTAAAGATACAGGGAGAAGTAGGCAGAGTCAGGGGAGACACAGAGCACTGCTGGGGGAGCAAGAAGTAATGGAACACAAGTAATGCACTGGCCATGTGGCAAAACATAGATTAATAGAAATGGGTTAATTTAAGATGAAAGAGCTAGCTAGCAAGAAGCCTGAGCCATAGACCAAACAGTCTGTAATTAATACTAAGGCTCTGTGTGATTATTTTAAAAGCAGCTGCAGGACTACGGGACCAGGGCAGGACAGAGAAAACTATCTGGCTACAAATTATGGAGTAGAGGTTTGTTTGTTTTTGAGACATGGCTTCTCTGTGTAGTTTTGGCACCTGCCTCTGTCTCCTGAGTGCTGGGATTAATGGCATGTGCCACCACTGCCCAGATTGAGTGGAGTATTTTTTAAAAGATCACAGAGCTACAGAATGTACTGTCTACAACTATGTGAAATGAAAAAATGGAGAGATAAATGCTGAATTATAGAGACAGATATACTAGGTTAACACCCACCCCTCAAAAAAAAATCCTGCAGTTATATTGATTTCAGCAAAAGGAGAATTCAGTGCAAGAAGATAATTAGAGATGAGGATAGACATTATGTGAATAAATTCTCTAGGAAGACATAATCATCTTAAAAGGAGAGCAGTTAAGAAGCAGAGCATAGTAAAGTGAGTCAAAACCATACAGGACCAATAGGAGAAATAGATTAACGAAGCAGCAGAGCTGGAAATTCCACTCTTCCTCTATGGATAGTTAGAGATGTAGCGGCAATTAACAATGATGTGCTTGAAGTGCACACAACCGCTAACCAGCTGGTTCTAATTTAGAATACCTCATCCAGAAACAGAAGATAAACTCTTTCAAGTGTGTGTTCAGCATTTGCCAATATAGGATATATACTTTAAAATTTTTTATTGATGTGTACTTATGTATGCTTACATGTCTGTATGTGTGCCATGTGCATGCAGTGCTCAGGGAGGCCAGAAGATGGCACTAGATTCTGTGGAACTAGAATTACCTGACCTTATTCAATGTGAGTGCTGAAACCTGATCCTGAGGTCTTCTGCAAACGCAGCAAGTACTCTTAACTGTTGAGTCGCCCATGTATTCTGAGGTGCAAAACACATAGCTCAGAACACACAGAGCAAAAAATAATAGAAAATTTTATCATAGACCAAAATGGAATTAAACTTTAAATCAACAACAGAAATCATCAGCTGTCAACACTTGCTGGGAGAGGAGAACATCATTTTCTTCATTACTGTAGCCACCAATAAACTTCCCTTGCTCCACTAAATAACTTCCCACCCATGCTCAGGCCAGGAAGTATTTCAACTCAATTCGATGACATGAAAGTAGCAGCAGGACTGGTTGAGAAGTATGGCTGAAGGAGAGGGATGAGAGGGGAATGGGGCGAAAATAATAAAATTTATGATATAGATATATGAAACTGACAATAGAAAAAATACCTAAAAATCTTCAGAAATTGCAATACAATACTAAGCAATATATTGATAAAAGGGAAAAAAACCCACAAAATTCCAAATATCTTTTATACTAATTTAAACTTAAAGAACTTGCCTAGAGACCCAGGAACCAGAGTTTGGCTAGCCCAGAGACCTAGTATAGAACCCAAATACCACTGGCCAAAAAATAAAAAAAAAAATTAAAAAATTAAAAAATTTTAAAAAGGTAATGGAATGATTCCTGATGATACTCTGTTATACTCATAGATTGGAAACTAGCATAATTGTCATCAGAGAGGCTTCATCCAGCAACTGATGGGAGCAGATGCAGAGACTCACAGTTAAACGTTAGATAAAGCTTGGGGAATCCTGTGGAAGATGGGGAGGAAGGATTATAAGGCCAGAAGGGTCAAGGACACAACAAGAAAACCCATAGAAACAAATAACCTGGGCTCATAGGAGCTCACAGAGACTGAATTGACAATCAGGGAGCCTGCATGGGTCTGACATAGAACCTTTGCATATATGGTATGGTGTGTAGCTTGGAGTCCTTGTGGGACTCCTAATAGAGGGAGTGGAGGTTGTCTCTGACTCTTTTGCCTGCTTTTGAGACCTTTTTCTTCCTACTCGGTTGCATAGTTCAGCCTTAATATGAGGGGAGGTACCTTGTCTTATTGCAATTTGATATGCCATGTTTGGGAGGTCTGCCCTTTTCTGAAGGGAACAGAGTGGACCTAGGGGAGAGGGGAAGTGGAGTAGGGAGACTGGGAGAGGAGAGATAGGAAACTGTGGTCAAGATGTAATATATGAGATAAGAATTAATAAAAAACAAAAATAATAAAATTGAAGAGCCAACAATTTATAAAAACCCTCAAGTGGAAGCCATCATATATATTCAGAGGACCTGATATAGACCCATAAAGGCACTGTGCATTCTGCTTCAGTCTCACTGAGTTCTTATGAGCTTTGATCAACTTGATTCAGAGGGTCTTATCTCCTGGTGTCCTCTGTTGCCTCTGGCTTTTACACTCTTTCTGCCTCCTCTTCTGCATGGTTCCCTGAGCTCTGATGGAAGTGAGTTGATGAAGACATTTTCCTTTAGGGCTGAGTGTTTCAGGATCCCTCACTCTCTGTATAATGTGTGGCTGTGGGTATCTGTATTTGATAACTATGTTTTCTACCATGCTTCCTCTAAGACTAAAACTGTTGCCACAATAACTCAATAATATTTTTAAAAAAAAATGTATGTGTAATTGCACATGCACCCAAACAACACACTCTTAGACTGAAAGCCGTGAACAGTAAAGTTACCTTATAGCTGGATGCTCATTGGGAAGTCTAACATGGACCTGTGACTGCAATAACAAAGAACAGGCTAGTCGGAGATATTATGTACTATTTAGAGATTCCTTCTTAAGCCTATGGCTAGCTTGTCCATATTCAATATTTTAATATTATGTTTAGCCTGCTAAGTAGCCATATGACTGGGTTTTCTCCTTAGTCCCAAGACAAAGGCTCAACTATAAAAGTTTTCCCAGGCTCACTTGAAACCATTCCTTGAATTTATTTTGAACTTCATACTCCAAAATGCATCCTGTGCTACATGAAAGGACCCTCAGAGCTGTGTTGAGGGACAGGGTCTGACTGCAAACTTTCTTGTCACATATGTTCATCTCTAGCATAACATGCTGGCTCACACTCAGTCTGGAGTCCTATGAGTCCCTTCATCAATCCAAGTCAAGAACAAGTAAACTAGTAACAATCTAGAACAAGTTAATAAAAAGTCCTTGCCTTGTAAGAGGTGGTGGTGGATAGGAACCTCTGCCTTCTCAAGACTGAGACACAAGATAGTGAGTTCAAGACCAGCCTGGGCTAAAACACTAAGTCTCACTCTCTTCATAAAGCAAAAACAATCATTATTTTGAGAATAATTGTACCTTTGTTTTCTTTATAACTTTACCAGTTTGAATGGGTTCCTAAAGCACACGGCTCAGTTTTATCTCCATAACACAAATATAACCTGATATTCTATTAAGACACACTCATTTTGATAGTGACATTAACTCTTCTTTTATGAATATTACATGTGAATATCATGAAGGATATTCTTGATACTCTAATTTGAGAATGATGTGGTGATAATATGATAAAAACTTGCTTTAAACACTGAAGTCTGTGTCTCCTCATGAAAACACCTAACTGTAGGACATATGCTGAAGGGTAGAGTTTGAGTCAAACATTCTGGTCAATGTTCTAGTCAACTCTATTAGACAATGACAAGTTTCTAAAGTGACCCTCTCCTGCTTGCCCACGGTATGTGTGTGTTTTCACTGCCACAGAGACATCACAATACTCAGTACTGTACAACTATATCTTCTGGCAGATATGAAATCATTTCCTCATTTTATCTAGTCTTAATGCTAAAAGCCCTGTATCTGTGATACTCTAATTCACTCCAGCTTTGTTTCTTTTCATATTTGTTCTCTATTTTAGTTTAAGCCCCATATACAAAACATAGGTTTGTATATATCTTGCGATGCTATGCAATGCATCAATACACATGTCTATTTTATAGTGTTTACATATCTGTCTCCACCAACATTTATATTTATTTATGGGGAACAGTCAAATTCACATGTGTAATTTAAAAATTACCATCTCACTGGTTGTTGTTTATGTAGAGAATCAATCCTTCCCTCCTCCTCTTCTTTTCCTTCCTGCTTCCTATTCTCTCTCTCTCCCTTTCTTCCTTCATCATTAATATTCTTTGCTTTAAAGTCATTAATTAAGCTCTTGTCCACTCTCCCTCTGGGTTACCCGTCTTTTCCTCCCTGGAGAAGGATTTGGATATAAACCTCTTTTGTGTTTCATGAATAGTAAATAGTTTGTTCTTGCTGCAACCAAAGTTGACTCGTGCCCTGTCTTTATCATATTTCTTTACCACTTTCTGGATGGTGTCATATAATAAGCAGTGATCCTTAATTTTAGTGTTGTTATATTTATAAATGAGTTCTAAGCATTTATACAGATTTTTCTAAACATGGTCTGGAGAGATAGCTAAGCAGCGAAGCGTGCATACTTTCTTGTAGAGGACATGAGTCCAGTTCCCAGCACCCACAATGGGCACCTCACAGTCCTCGATAACTCCAGCTTAAAGTGATCTGACAGCTCTGGCTTTTTCAGGTACCTATAATTATACAAATATTCATATACATAATTTAAAAATAATAAATCTAAAAAACAGAAGAATTTCATACATGAGATCACATAGTTTCTATCAATTCTTCTTTCTTTCCTCTGGTATACATGGGAAATAGGGAAGTTAAATGTACTTCTTACTGTTCTAAATCACAGGGAATGCAAGATCGGGGGGACATGTCTTGTGTTGGTCTTTGTACAGCTTCACCCTGTCACAGGAGGGTAAGAAGATGTAAAGGAACAGCAGGGGAAGAGCTCCAGGTCCCCATTTGTCCTCAGGAATTCATCTCCTTGATAACTAGCCCACATTTTGGTGACAGCATGAATCCATACGTGAGGGACCTAGTGATCTAACCACTCGTTGAAGGCCCCAACTTTCAACACTGCTGCATCGTGTATTAAATTTCCAACACATAAACTTCAGCCAATGTACTCAAGCTATATCAACACGTTTTCACTTTAGAAAACTTACATAATTGGTTTCAAACTTATATCAAATACTTTCAACCATTCTCCCATTTTGTTTCTCTGCCCCTCCTCTTTTTCCCTCCCTCTCTGAGTTTCTAAACATATTAATCACCTTCATTTAAAAGATATGTCTGCAAATGTCAATATATGGATCAATTTCCCTTTTTCTGTTACTGGTCACATTTACTTCTATTTTCAAATGTCTAGAAAATATTTACTGAATCCTGAAGATTTGTGCAAATGAATCAGGTTTAAATTCTGTTTTCTACTCAGAAGGCTCTTCACCTCTTAGGTTATGCAGGCATATTGACTCCTCCATCAAATGCTTAATCCAACAGGAGCTTGAGATGGGGTAGAGATTGGTTGTACTACTGGTTAAGGCTATTCTGTTCTGCTGACTCTGATTCTCCAGGTGGCCCTGTACAATTGGAGGTAGATCCCTGTGGTTCATCATCTCCCTCTGATGAATGCAGGAAACTTAGCTCTAGCCTTGAGAACTCTGACTTCCTTATCCTCAAAATCTGACCAAATGCTCTGGGCTACCAATACATGATGTTTTCTCTAACCTCAGATCACTGCAGAATTCTCATTCTGCTTTTTGGAAATGATTGGCCTTGTTTCTCAATGTCCAGAGAGCACCAGATTTCAGAAAATATCCCATGGGGAACTATTTTTATTTGAGTGTCCTACAATCTCTGATTGCCCCAGTAGTCAATCATGTCCCTTGTGTATAGCCTCCACTATAACAAGAACAGTAGACTGTTATTTAATAATTGTTTTGTGTATTCTTCCAAAGCTGTAAATTTCTTGAAGGCAGAAATGATCATGGTTTTCTGAGTATTTTCAGAATACCAGATACAAAGTGGGGATTCTTGTTAACAATTTGAAAAAATATATGGACATGTATCATAAACTGTCTCATTTTTGTGTTTTGAATTATATTATATTGACACTATAAATATAGCTTATCAACTATTTTTGTTAACTGTTTTGATTTTGTGGCCATCACAGTAAATTTTGTATGTGCACATGTTAATTTGCCTCATTATTATTCTCCCCTGTTAAATTAAGCCCAGAAATATATCTCAACATTAAAGCATATGCATATTTTTGTAATAACTAAAATGAAAATGGCAAGTTTAATTACAAATGTAGTATCATTAGGTATTTTTATCAGCTTTTATTACTGATTTATGAAAAATATAGTTACGTCCCTCAAAAACTCTATTTCCAGTTCTTATTAAGCTATTAAAATTACAATAAACTTTTCATCTCTTTGAAGCAGGAAGTCATTTTAAACTTTTTTCCAACACATTGATGCAGCTCAAAACTGAAAACCTGAATGTGTGATTCCCTACAAAGAACTAGATAAGGTACTTATACCCTCTAATTGCTTGCCCTTTAAAGCACTGGCTACTTTAAGTTATAATGGTATTTCTTCCTGTTCAGAAGAAACATGCAGTAGACCTCACTCAAAAGGTTAATGAAAAAACTGATCCTTCCTAATTTATATAAATGCCAGGTAAAGCACATGGCTGAGGCACAGCATGGAGAGGATCTCTGTCATTATGCAGCACCCTCTCAGAGCTTCCCCTGGGCAAGGGTTCACTTTGCATTAGCTGTCCATTTCAACCCCTCACAAGGTCTTATTAAAATATAAATACAGATCAGATTTGAAAGCAACTCTAGTGAACACTGTCTTCTTTGGATACTTCCAAGGTTATGGGGTTTGTTTTATTCTAATGTGACACAATAATAATTCAGTTGAGCTGCCCAGTTAGCTAGTTACTAGCCTAGTGGAATTATCTACACTTGGATGAACTTAAAACATTAAAATGTTTATTCTATTATATTCTTTTTAAATATTCAGTAACCAGATGCAGCTAGCAGTAATCATAATAAACTGAGAAATATGCAAAATTTGCATTGTCACTGACAACCTTTTGAATAAACTCACCTAGAGTTTTCAGCAGAATGGGGGCAGAAATTTTGCTTTTTTGGTGACAGGTCTGGGTAAAATTCATGAAGGTCCTCTTGAGTAAGTAATTTCTGACTTCTCTCTGAATATATTTTGAACCAAACATGAGCTGTCCATCCACTTAGATTATTTGACCAAACCCGTTATATTCATCTCCTGAAAGACAGAATATCCAGTTCAATAATGATATATCATCTTACTTAGTGAGAAGCAAGTTATTGGTTGGAAAGTTGAAAGTAAAGCAGGAATTTAATTTAATTCAAGTCCACCAACATGTTGCCCCTCATACTGTTGTTCCATGACATCTCATTTAACAATATTTCAATGCTGGTTCTTTACTAACAGCAGAGAAATACATAAGCAAATGAGCAAGCTGTTAATACTTAAGTGTGGAGTCACTGCTTACTCGTCACATTATGCTACCAGTTAGGAATTTGTGCTGTGTGACAGGGAAAGGCCACATATTTCAGACTTAACCTGAAAAAAATGTATTTCCAGTAGCTGTCACTTTTTCATTTAATACTTTTGTTTACTGTTATAAACAAGTACACATTCATGTTTCTGCCAGCTTACAGACCCTCATTAATATCTTCATTAAAGAAAAATATCCTTATCCATCCCATATAATTGCTAACTACCAAATCTGTAACTAAGATCCATTTGTATGTCTCCCACCAAGGCTAAAACTTTTTCAAAAGCCACTGTGTCATCATGAACTTGTGTGTTTGGCAGTATATATTTATTTATAATGGATATAATTATAAAAAATGGACCTAAAACAGTATGTGATACCATAGGGTTTTCTGTTGTGTTGGACATAAAATATTAAATATAAAAGGGTCACCAGTGATTAAATTTAGCCTGAATAATTGCTTCTGAGTTTAAGAGAAAAGAGGAAAAAGAATAAATGATTAGGATTAGGAACAATCAGAGCTTGTTGGTGGCATGATAAATTTAATGCAACTAACCTGTCATCTAGGAAGTAATGCTGGTGTACAGACACACACACAAAAGTAAACTTTTACCTTAAATCATTTCTTTCTCCAATTTCATTATTTTTGGATGCAGTGCAATTCCCGGAGCTAATCATGTTTGTTAGAATAGTTCGTTAAATTACAAAAAACATTTCCTACTTTTATTTCATACTCAATGATCATTATTCTTTCTCTGAAAGTGAACTGCAAGTAAGTTAATGCCCTTTTCATCATAGTGTATATGATTTGCAACACATTTTACTGTATAGATTTTCCTTTGTCCAGGATAAACATTGTGCTCCTGCTGATCCTATTCTCTGAGGCTCTTCTAGTGAGAGTTATTCTCAGGTGAGCACTCCATATTCCCTAACATGCTTTGAGGAACTTGAATAGCACTAAGATCTTCCCAGACTTTGATCAACAGGGTTTCATTATAGATTCTCCTTGAAAATAAATTGATCTTTTATCTTCTTTGTCTTTCTATATTATTATTGAGTTCATTGTCATTTTTTAAGCTACATATTTTTTCAGTCTCTGCTTTATAGCATTCAAAACAAAGTATTATAATTGCATTTGACTTTTGTCTTCTTCCAGATTTCCATTTCTCTCTAACTTTGCATAATTCCAGGGAGGCCACCAAGCCCTTTAAAGAATATTATTCCTGTGCTGACAGGGTGGTGGGGTACTTTTTAAAATGAGAAGTATTATTATGGTTGCCTAGAAACAAAAAGGCATACAAAATAATAGGACAAATAGGGGAAACAAATGGAAATACAATCTATGATGGCATTTGATTTAGGTGAGAAAATCGTTGAATGATTTTGTGCAGCTTTGACTTGATGTAACAATCATCCTACTCTTCAAATACCCTTTGCAAGTGTCAAGTTACTTGAATATTAATCAGTTGCATATGTTTGTCAAGACTGCAATATGTCTCATAAACTTACTTTACTGAACTGTTGTCTTGATTCATGGTTCAGTAAATCAAAAGGTCATTGTTTACCCAAATCATTTCTTTGTTAGCTATTTGTTTGAAGCAATATTCACCAGACTAAAGACTTTTAGTAGCAAATATTGAATGGTATATAAAGTCAACAGTTCCTTGAGTATGTAAGAGAGAGAGGATTTGAAATATAACAGTAACAATAGATGAAGCCAGTGGTATATCCTTTTCCTCGTATCTCTTAGTATTTTGAATTCCAGTGAGCTTGAAATTGCTGGAAATAAGCAATAGAGTAAATGGATAATGACTACTGAATCCAGAATAAAACAAGGTATATATCATTGTCTATCACTTTAAAGTTGCACTGTGCCTGGTGCATCACGGTGGTTACCATTTCAGTTTTAAATTCTTACTGAAAAACAAGGTTTAAAATTTAAATGCATTTATTAGTGAAAGATCAAACATGACTTTTAACATCTTAAAACTCAGCATCTTGCATTTTCAAAAGACCACTCTGTATATTTTTCTTGTTTTCTTTTTTGGGTCTCTCCTTACTTATCCTTGAATATTTCCAGACATGTTGCCTCATCCACCTGATTCACTATTTTTTTTCTGCAGCATATTAAGAATTTTTAGCAGCTGAACTATCTTCATTACATATTTCAAAATGGAAAAGGTCACTATGTGAAAGTTCAAAAATCCCTGAAACCTTTGATATAAAAAATTGGATAGAGCAAATAAAAATCCTGGCAAAGTGCTTTTAAGGCAATGAAAGAAGCAAGCCCAGAGAATAGGTTTTATTCAAGAACAGAGTAAAGGAATCATATCACATAATGAGGGACTGTACAAATTTCTGAATAGAATTCAAATTGATAGCTTGAAGAGAAAATAGACAGCCCATTCATCCACTGCCTCTTTCCAGTGGACTGTCATTCCAAAGCTTTAATACCATTAATACCTGGGTAAATGCTGTGATTCTCTGCTACAGGTAGGGATAGGAGTTAAAATGTGAAATCTGCTATATAAGATAGCCTTCTGTCCTCATTTCTAAAAAGGATTTTATTCCGAAATTATAAAAGACATTAACTGGGAATGCCTGAATCTCTTCCGTGCAACCATCTATGTAAGGCTGATAAAAGATCATATTAGACATTTTATAACAAGCATCTCCAGACTATAGCCCCATGCAATGCTTTCCCTAAGTTTTCTGGAAAGTCTACTCTAATGGATATACTTTACAGGTATTCAATTACTATCTTTTGTTCTGACTGAAGTTCTATTATTTGGTTTTATAAATTTCCTCTCCTTTCTAACTAAACATTAGCTGAATCCCTTCATGAAGCTAAGTTGTCATGAATCAGTTCTTTGGTTTTCTTCAAATTCTCACGTCTCAGGTACATTTTCATTTATAAACTTTTTGACTGTGCTTATTCTCCATGCAAATGCAACTGAATTGGAATGAAGATTTCACTAACAATAGAGGACAAAGTCCTATGATGCTTCACAGTTGACAACAAAGACCTTGGTCCTTAATCACAGTGTATCCCCACAAAATATCTTTGCTAACTGGAAGTATAAAATTGCTCAACTTCAGCCAGGTATATTTTCCTTCATTGGTGATGGCATTACAACCATGCAAATAAATGTCTATACCTTTTATTGGCATTTCTTTACTTTCTGATCTCAGTGTCTGGCTGTAGTAGCAAGGAGCTCCCAAAGTTGGGCATGAGGTAAGTAAGCTTTTCAGGAATAGATCTTCCAGAAAAGTATGCTATTTGAGGCAGAAGATGTTAAATATTCTTTCTCTGTCAATCTCTATCTTCCTTCTCTTATATATTTCCCTCATCTATAGTTACTACTTCTCCATTTGCAACCCATAACTTTTTGGGGGGTTTTCTTTTGGGTCTCCATCTTCTATTTTTAATCCCCCACACAAGTAACTACCTAATGGGAACTGAATTAAGCATTTCTTACTTATAAAATATTTATGTCATTTTAGACACCACACAGTTCATACCTCAGATACTGCTCAGATTTATTCTACTAAACACCCTTCCTTGTACTGAAAAAAATAAACTACCAATGTTGCTAGAGTTTTCCTGCCTGGCCCACGGTCAGGATAAATCTCTTTCACCTGCCAGTCCCACAGCCACTCAGACCCAACCAAGTAAACACAGAGGCTTATATTGCTTACAAACTGTATGGCTGTGGCAGGCTTCTTGCTAACTGTCCTTATAGCTTAAATTAATCCATTTCTATAAATCTATACCTTGCCACATGGCTCGTGGCTTACCAGCATCTTTACATGCTGCTTGTCCTGGCAGTGGCTGGCAGAGACTCCCTCCGCCTTCCTGTTCTTTTTATTCTCTCTGTTAGTCCCGCCTATACTTCCTGCCTAACCACTGGCCAATCAGTGTTTTATTAGCAACACATTTGCCATACAGAACATCCCACAGCATACCAAGAAAAAGATTATGTGATGGACCTTACTTTCAAAGTCTTTGGGGCTACTTTAATCCATTGCTTATGATCTTGAAACCATAAACTATACATTCCATGAAGACAAGGACAAAATCTGACTCATTTCATGCAATATTGAAATTCTCAGGACAGAACAGGGCTCACAGGAAGAGCTCACCAAATATTCAATCAATGAATGAAACATCAGAGACTATATGGGTAGTAATGATAGTAGTGGAGGTAAAAATTGTCAACAATGAGTGATATCATAAGGGGACAGAAGCATGGAAGAAAGGCTCTGTGAGGAATTTGAACAACCAGCTTTTCATGGTGCTTCCTCTGACTGTTGTGTGTGAAGTCATGAATGCACAAACCCAAAAAGGACATTCTTGTGGAAATTCTTCCAGCTGCATGGCTTAACCTAATCACTCACAGTTCAGTTTTCTCATCTAGTAAAATGGGACAACTGTACCTTTCACAGAGTTTCTAACTCAATGGTTGAGAATCTACACTAAGTACACTCTAGATCTTTGTAGTTATAAAACAGACTTGGTTTTTATTACTAACTAAAGATTTACCACCTACAACATTATAAACATTCACGTTGCAACAGGGCTATAAGCTAAGAAAAATACACATCCTATAGTTGTCAAAGCCTAGATTTGAATGACAGAAGATCCCCTCAAAGAAAGCAAAAGTGTCTTCATAATTAGTGGAAGCTACAGTATCATTAACTATATATCATTAACACTATATATTTGATCCTACAGATGCTCTATAAAGGATGATAATAGTTGAATGTCAGAATTGGGTACAGGTGGTGGTTGCTCACTTTATTTACTACTATTTTAGGTATATTACTTACAGAAATTATCTAATCCACCATGTCACATGTGATATTTTTAAATCTTCAAACTACTATAAAAGGACCAGCAATTTTGTGACCATACTCCAAAGTCAATTTCCTTCTACCATTTTAAAAAACATTGAATAAAATATTGATTTTGACTAGTATGATGAGAGTTTTGAATTACATAAATATACTAAGATGACACTGAAATCTCCATTCATTGTTAATAGATGTGCTTTTAGCAAATGCAGAATTGGCTTGATAGATACTCAAATTCACTGAAAATCTCGACAATCAAATATGGTGGTCTAGTACATGAACATGTTAGAGGAAAGCTATAAAGATAACTAGATTTTTTTTTAAAAAAAGAGTTCATAATATATCCTTTTCCTACAAAAGGAAAACAGAATCTAGAGGTAGTAAAGAGGGAGACAGTCAGACGTCCAAGACTTAGTTTATTCTTTTTTCACTAACCCCTTAATCTTATTTGAATAGCAATTACAGCATTGCAAAAATTCCTCTGTCATTTCAAACACACATAGAAAACCAGGAAGTAAAATATTTACTCTATGAAATCCTCTATCTTGGGTAAACATATGAACTTGGTAGTAGTGGAAAAGGTGATAACTGTCTGTGTCTGTCTCTTGAATAATTATTCAGAGTCAACCTCTCTCTCTCTCTCTCTCTCTCTCTCTCTCTCTCTCTCCTCCCTTCATTTTTCTCCCCCCTTCCTTATCTCCCATGCCCCTCCCCCTATTCCTCTCTTTCTCTCTTTCCAGTTCAATAATGATCTGCCTCCTATAAACTCTGAACCCAGGAAAACTGGATACTATAAATTTGAAGACCTAAAATCCAGAAGCCCTAAATCCCAGACTTAGGACAATAGACCAATTGTTCCAACTCAAGTTGTCAGAAAAACAGATTTTGACAATTGAATTCCCAGTTTGTGGTATAAAACTTATAATTTCATCTATTAACTGCTGTCTTAAGTAGCTCACAGCATGTACATCCTACTATATGTCATATTTTATTTTGAAAACATTATTTGTGGGGAATGTATTAGTTTGTGGTAGCACAATTACTTATACTATTAATCATAAAAAAGTTTGTTTAATTAAAGTTATATTTTTCTGAATGAATGCATGTCTCTAGTTAGATATTTAATTTTATGTATATGAGTCTTTTGCTTGAATGTATGAATGTGTACCATGTGTGACTGGTTCCTCTAGAGGTCAGAGGAGGGTATTAGATTCCTTAAAGCTGGAATTACTGATGGTTGTCAAGTATCATGTGTATGCTAGAAACTGAACTATGTCATCCAGAAAATCATCAAGCAACCTTAACTGCTGAGCCATGTCTGCAGCCCCACTTTTTACATTTTTAAATAACATCACCAATCTTTCACCAGTAATAGAAAATTATATTGATCACTAATGACTGTAGCCTAGTCCTCACCTGATACAAACAGTTCAGCTTTCAAACCATTCCCATGTGTCATTTTATTTGCTTTCCAATTTTGAGGTTTACATTTATTGTCTCTAAAAGATAAAGAACATAATAAAGAGATTTATCAAAAATGTTGCAGCCATCTGTATCAGAGCAGAGTATTGCAGCTGTGGGGAATTGGTTAGGGGTTAGGAGTTAGGGGTTAGGGTTACTATCTACAGCAGCAGGAAAACAAGCCAGATCCCCTGAAGCTGAAGTGACATAGGTCCTGAGCTACTTTGAGTGGGTACTGGGCACTGAACTCGGTTCCTCTATAAGGGCATTTGCCACTTTTAATTGCTGAACCATTTCTCTGGCCTCCATTTCAGCAACTTCTGCATGGAAGTCTTCTTATATTTCATTAAGCATAAGCCTATAATGATGCTCTCATTTTTAATAAGGATTAGTTAATACAATAATAGGTATCACAAGACATAATTGTCTCACTCTATTTTCTTAGCAAGAATTAAAGGAATTCATATTCAAACAAGTATAGGGGAAATGATGACTATTAATAATATTTAGTATTATTTAGATTATTTTAATGTTTTATAGTTCATATTTAAGTACTAAATTTTTTTAGGTTTTTTTTAAACATTTTTATGGATGCTTTAACATTTTAAAGATGTCCTAACAATAGGACAACTTTCCTACAGTTTTTAAAAGGCAGATTTAGATGTGTAGCAGGCACTTAAGCATGGTACCTGACCTGGTCTCCATGGCAACTCTATAATAAAGAAATTAATATGGTAATACTTATAGGTGATAGAAAGAAGGCAAAGTCATTAGAATATTTTTGTTCACTAACACCAAACAACACAGTATAGAATGTTTGTATCTATATGTAGCACGAATCTTAAAAGGTCTTATTAATAAAATCAAACCTGAAGCCAGGTATTGGGGTGAATGCTGGAAGATCAGAGAAGCAGAACAAGCCATAGCCACCTCACCTCGCCAATTCCTCAGCTGATCCTGTTTCTTTAGACTGGAATCCTCTGTGTCCTCATTCGAATGGATCTCAGCTGAACTGCTGCTCTAAAGTCTAAAAGCTTAACCAGGCTCTAGTTCCTGGTCCTCACACCTTAATATACCTTTCTGCTTCCTGCCATCACTTCCTGGGATTAAAGGCATGTGTCACCATGCCTGGCTGTTTCCAGTGTGGCTTTGAACTCACAGAGATCTAGATGGATCTCTGCCTCTGGAATGCTAGGATTAAAGGTGTGTGTGCCACCATTTTCTGGCCTCTATGTTTATCTGGTGGCTGTTCTGTTCTCTGACCCCAGATAAGTTTATTAGGGTGCACAATATTTTGGGGAACACAATATCACCACATCTATATCTTTTATCTTATATAGTCTTGGGTGTCACTTTGTTATTTCCTTAAGCTGAATGTATGATTTACTGTTTCTTTCAAGCTGCTTGTCATAGATAATCCTTAAGACTAAAAACCTGACTAAGAAACATATAGAATTGTAAAGCTCAGCTTTGTCATCGCTGGAGATAAAGCTCAATAGTAGAATGCTTTACATGGCAGACATGTATGCCCTGTGCCTTGAGTTCAACTCCCAACATATTAAAAAATTATTTATTTTTCTTAGTACCTATTCTGTGATTTATATCAATAAAACAGCTTTCCTGTGAAACATTTCTTTTGGTATATTCATTTTATGACTTTCTCTGCATTTCTCCTTACATTCATTGAGGTGAAAGGTGATTCTTTTCTGTGTCTGTGTGCATACACATTTCTGGTGTTATTGCTATTTCCCATCTTTTCTCCTCATTTTGATTGGTTTTCATGTCATTGTCTTCTAAGCTCTAGGGCAGAGTTGATGCTGTTATGTGTGTGTGTTCTTGCAGGTTTTAAAATATTTTAGCAAGTATTTTTTTTTACTTTTTTCTAAAACTTTTTTATTTCATCTTTAAACATTTTATATTTGTTTATTTACGTGAGCATGTGTGAGTATGTGCTAGCATGTGTGCCAGAGCACATGTGTCTGTAGAGGTTAGAGGACAACATAACTAGCATCAGTTCTCTACTTCCATTAAGAGGGACCCAGATTCTAAAACAGGTCACTTGGCTTGGCAGCAAGCACCCTGAATCCCTTACAGTTGAGATAAAAGCCAGGCCTTCTGGCTCACTGTGTGGTACAGTCCCTTATCAAGGAAAATCGGGCTGTTGTCTGCCTCTGCCCTGATTTGGAAGGGGAGTCTTGGCAAATTCATGTATGTTGGCTGGTTTTATGTCAATTTGACAGAAGCTAGGGTACTTTGGGAAGAGGGAACCTAAATTGAGAAAATTCAGTCACCAGATTGGGCTGTGGGCAAGCTTGTGGTTCATTTTTTAAGTTAGTAAATGATATAGGAGGGCCCAGCTCATTATGGGTGGTGTTATCATTTGGTAGGTGGTCTTAGGATATATAAGAAAACAAATCAAGCAATCCGGGAGAAGAAAGCCATTAAGCAGTGCCATTCCATGGCCATTGTGTCAGTACCTGCCTCGAGGTTCTTGTCTTGCTTGAGTTCCTACCTTGACTTCCTTCAGTGATGAACTGTTACTTGGAGGTGTAAGACAAAAATAAACCCTTTCCTTTTCAAATTGCTTTTGGTCATAGTATTTAATCACAGTGATAAAAAAGACATAAGTAGGAGAGCATGCCTGTTCAAACCATATTTTTTAAATGTTGATTTGCTCTGTAGTCTTCAGTGATCTGAAAAATTCCAGATCTTCTCAGTTTACAGAGATAGGCAAGTTTGAAGTCAGTCTCTCAGGGACCGTCCATGAGAGTTTAGATGCTGGTTATGGAGTTGAACTTTATCCAGCCACAAACTGGAAGCTGAACGCTACCAGTTGAGTACACTGAGGGTGGGAGGGTATGCTGGAAATGCCCATAGGGTCCACCAAACACTTCAGGGACTAGTTGTGGCCTACTTCAACATCTCCGGGAAACTGGCCAGTTAGAAGCTGGATGCTTGTGCAGCATCTGGAAAGGTTGACATGCTAGGTGTCTGCTTATCAGAGGGAAGCTGAAATCTGAGTTTAAATGCCCATTCACTTTGTGCTGAGCCCAAAAGGCAATGTTTTGGGAAGTGCTCATGTACACATCATTCAAAAGCCCTACCATGTTTCCTGATCCCTTGGTGAATGTTTGATCCCTGCCAGAGAGTTGAAATGTTATGTAAGTTGGTGTGTTATAGAAGAGACTGGGAGCTGAGGAAGATTTCCCAATTGAGGGGGTCTCTGCAGGTGTCATACAGTGAGGTAAACCCCTGCTAAGAGATAAGAATGAAAACCCAGTACAGATTGATTTAGTCAACCTGGATCAGACCTCAGGGAGTCTAATAGCAGGTATTTAAGCCTAGTACAATTTGAAAAAAAAAGTTTCCTGGTGCAATACAATCCCCATTGCACAAGGAAGTGTGATTACATTGCAACTCAACTCAGGGTACATGTCATTCCCTTCAAGATGATGAGTTCTAGAGATAGGCTACCTATATAGCTTAAGGGACTAAAGGTCTGGCTAGTCTCAGTCATACAGATAGCATAGAGGTCATTTGGGCTATTAGCCACCTCTAGTCATGGTTGTGGGAGTTTGGGAGAACCTCTGCCTACAAGGGTCATTTAGATTACTAGCCACCATTACAAGGGTCTTGGTTGTAAGAGCTTGATATGGCCTGGTCCAACAGGTAACTCAGATCACCAGGCAGTCAGTCATTTCCAATTCTCAGCTTTCTGGATGGAAGAACAGGTTTTTCATCCTTTCCATTGGAAAGATAATCCTGTATGCTTAACATTCTTAGTTTCTCTGGAGATTTGTGGGTACAAGGACCTTCGTGCTATACTCCCAACACCCAGCCTCAAAGTACTTTGCTGAGTAAGGAGCTCACAGCAAGAACATATCTCTACTTCCTCTCAATGTTAATAATCATGTTTTCAGATTTATTTGGTGTGTTAGAGTCTCACAACAAGTGTCTGAGTTCCTTACAGGGAATTAACCACATATTGCTGTTTTATTAGTGTACTCATAGAAGGGGAGAAATTCCAAAATGTTCTATTTATCGTTGCAGAACCAACAAATATTTACTGAAATTTTAAGCTAAATATGTGCCACATGTGCTCAATTTCTTAAGTTCTTTATCAAATTTTAGCACCTTTTTGGGTGCTAAATTTTCCAGTCTAAATCAAATTTGCTGATCTTACTATATAAACTTAACACTATGGCATTTTCCCTTTAGATTATTCAAATCTAAAATTCTTTAACTTCTCCCTTGCAACAAATCATATATATCACAACTTTTAATCAATTCCAAGTTAATCCTATTAAAATTCTATTACCCCATGTAATATGCCTCCTGTATTTATTTTACTTTCCTCACATTAGTTTTTGTTGCCTACATGAGCTGGCAACTTGTGAGCCCTTCTAACAGAAGGTAGATTGTGAGGAAAACTGGGAGAAGAAATAGCTCTATAATATCTAATACTCTACATAAGTGTATACAGGAATTATATTTGTATAGAAAGATATGCACTAAGGCAAATTCTACTTTTATCACTATATTATCCCTCAGCTTCATTAAGATTTGATGTGTTAAAATATTGCAGCTATTTGTTGGTAAGTGAAAAATACTACCACTTCTACTGACACAGCATTTTATAAAAGTGGGGTGAGGGTATGACAGCTTGCTTCAAGTATTATTGGCTTTAATTATGCTATTTTGTTACTTGCCATTTAAATACTATTGCATATGTGAGAAAATTTCTTTGCTACATTTTGATTATATAATAATTTTGGAAAATTTCTAATTTTTCAAGAAAATAGGGACAAGAAAAATACTTTGCATTAGAAATACTAGACAATGAATCTTACTTATTTAGCAATTCATTTTAATTTTAGATTTAACTCAGGAAAATAATTTACCATCTTAATATTATGAATATGTAAATCTTTTCTTGTGATCCTTTTGTTTTGTTCCTTTTTCTTATTAGTTTTTTTGGTTGTTTGTTTTGATTTTCCATTTTGTAGTTTAATGGGTTTCTTTGCTTTAGTCTTTTAGGTTTTTTTGAAAGAGAAAGAAAAGTTGGTGTGTAGGAAGGTGGAGAGAATCTGAGAGGAACTGAAGACTGGGAAAAACATGACCAAAATATAATGTATACAAAAACTAATTTAAAAACAATAAATAAATATCCAAACCTGGAATAGAGATCATGCCTTTATATAAATATTTTTATTTAAATATTTAGGATTTATGTGATATGTGCTCAAAGACTGAATATATATCATTTTTAGGGATATTTTATGAGCACACAGTTTATAATTTAGGGAAGTTGATTTGAGGTATTGGAAAACATTATTGTATGTGGCAGTGATAAGAATCTCTTCCTTAATTAACAAATATTGGTCATGAAATAAGCTTAGTTTTCATTGGTTTGGTATTGCTGACCTAGGAAACTAGATTTGTGATCTTCTGGTTGATTCTTTGAAGCGTTTGTGTGTTTTTGTTGTTCTTATACACCTTTTAGATATTCAGAAATAACTTTCTTACTTTTGTCTATGTAACATTCTCTTGAATTATACATGACAACATATTTTCTTTTTTTAAGTCAAGAATTTATGACTAAACAGTACACTCATCCCATATTTTTAAAAAAGAAAATTGACAAAGCTATTTTTTTAATCACTCCAATCTCAAAGGCTAACTCAGTTACTAATGTATAACTTTCCAACATCTGTTGGTGTCTCATTCAATTGTTTATATTTTAACAATAAGCATGAGTAACTCTTGAAAATTCTCAAATATATAATATTGCAGTATCGTGTATGCATCTTCACAGAGAGGAATTCAGTGTGCACTGTACTGCACACTAGAACATCTATAAAATGAGAATGTACCCTTCCACACTTGAAAGAATAGTAAATAAGCCAGAATATTTCATCTTACAAATTGCTAATCAATAAATCACATTTTTAAAGCTGCTGAGTATTTATTAGCTGAAGCATCAAGCAATAGCATCCTCATTTACATATTAACACATTTATAACAATAATTTCTGTTATGTGCTCGTATATGTGAAACATAATAAATTATTCATGTAATTCAGACTTTCTTAATGCATAATTAAAATGCTGTTATTGGGGCTTGAATACATGTGTACTTTCTATAAAGAATTAGAACTGTAAAAACTAAATGTAGTCAATCTTAAAAACAAATGCAAGTGTAGTATTTTGGATGAGTAGATTCCTAACTTTAAGGAAAAATTATTTTTATTAAAGGCAATGGTACTATAATGATTTCTAAATATCAGTTGGATTTAAATTTATTTTAACAGAAAGGAAAGATAGTTAACTTTAAAAAAATGTATTCAAAACACTTTTGGGCAATTGAGCTACTACAAATTGGCACTGTGAACACAGGAGCCAAAGAGGATTGCAGAGAATCACAGCTGAGGTCAGCTTGAATGGAACAGAAGACACTAGGACCTCATGCTGGACAAATACTTATGTGATCATTTTGTTGACTCGCAGGAAGTCAATGTGGACTACAATAAAAATGAGGAACAATCCAGGGTCTACATTGTGATGGCCACAATAGTTAGTAGTTTTTCTTTCAGGAACACTACCTGATTCTCACAGTGAAGAGCGAAAGCAAAAAATCATCGTGTTACTTATGAAAGAGAGAAAATCAGGAATGGGAAGTAGGCCCAGAGAATTGTCCTTACGTAGGTCCACTCTTCAGGGGCAAAGATGGGAAATGGAGCAATATGTGACCCTAGCTTGTCTAGCTTTTCTGTCTCTCCCAAGGAGAGTAAAACTAAGATGGGAAGGGCAGTAAGGTCATAGTCGAGGAACTGTGATATTGAGGTTTAATCTTGGAATTCTGGCAAGTTCCATTTTTCTCACAGTGACTTCACTTCAGTGCTTCTGTAAAACAACAGTGAAATGCAGCAAAAAGCCATGATCAGCGGCTTTCACAAGAAGTCCTAGTGGACCCCAAAGACAACAGAGGAGACAGAACAAAGAACAATGGACAAAATGGATATCTATATCACCTATATCACAGCAATCTGAACACAAAGCAACTTAAGGGAAGGAAATTTATCCTTCAAAAGTGATGGCAACACATTTCTATGCATATACATAATATCTTATACACACACATATATATATTTGCTATATATAAGACTATACATAAAGAAATCTTAAAATTCAAGACTAATAAAAAATGGGGAAAATACCTCACAGAACACCTTACCTAGGAAGGTGGGTGACAAATAAGCACAAAGAAAAAAGCTTGGTGTCATAATTCAGAGAAATAAATAATTAAACATCATTGAGACATCACTACAGATCTTCTAGAATGGCAATCCAAAGGCTGATGAATACAAATGCTGGTGTGGACATGGGCAATGGGAACCCATGTTAATAGGAATGAAAATGGCAAATTTGCTTTGCAAGATCATTAGGGTTTCTTACAAAATTAAAATACTCTTACCAAATAACCCAAAAATCTTTCTGGTATTTATCTAAATGATCTGAAACCATTATGGCAGAACAAAACCTGTGCCTGGATATTTATAGCAGCTTCAGTCATAACTACTATATCTTAGAAGTATCCAAGATGTCCTTCAAGAAGGAAATGGAGGTAACTCTGTTACATTAAGATGGCAGACTCCATTCATCACTCAAGTAAAGGCAGTCAGAAGCAAGGAAATGTTTAGTGCATGCTTCTCTTTGAAAAAGCCAATATAAGAGTGCTATAAAGTTCCAGCTACACAGCATTGTGGGACAGACCAAACTATGAGTAAAATAAGGTGTCAGCTCTAGGGCTGGAAGGGTCAAAATCTGAAGCTAGGAATTTTTAAGAGAATGATCCTGTAATGGCGTGAAATAAAAAGCCAAACACAATGCTTTTTTAAGTTCTTAATTGAACAAATAGAGAAGGGTTTGCTCAAAACACATACAGTAACATAGTAGGCAATTGGCAATTACAAATAGGCGAAGTGAGTGGCAGCAATATTGTAAAGGGTGGGAGAGAAGATGTGAGACTGGGGTAAATTTTCTGCTCTATTCATGGTATCTTTCTATATAGTTTTATTGCAAGGTAATCTTACGTTAGATGTAAATGTCTATTATAAATTTGAGAACATCTGATTTTTAAGAGGCACGAAATAAAATGTGAATACAAAACAATATAAACATGGCATCTTCATATATAAATTGCCTCCTTAAATATGAATGCTATAAACTATATCACTCATGTTATACACCTAAAGTCAAAGGTTCCTATGTGATCTATATGAACGGAGTCACATTCATCTTTTCTCATATCCTATCCTTCTTCTGTAGGTTCTTGTAATTACGACATCTTAAGTGCACACAGAAAAGCATCATTCTCAGTCGGACAGGTACAGAAACTGTTCTGGAAGGATGGTCACGAAGACCGCCCAGGGAGAGTGACAGGTCCAGTTCAAGCTCGTCCTGGTGGGCAACAGCCGCACCAGGAAGACGACATTCGTGAAGCGCCACTTGACGGGCGAGTTCAAGAACTATGTAGCTACCCTGGGTGTGGAGGTGCACCCACTCGTGTTCCATATCAACAGAGGACCCATCAAGTTCAACATGTGGGACACAGTCGGCCAGGAGAAGTTCAGGGGCCTGCGCGATGGCTACTACATCCAAGCTCAGTGTGCCATTATAATGTTTGATGTAACATCAAGAGTCAATTCCAAGAATGTACCTAACTGTCATAGAGATCTGGTATGTATGTGTGAAAACATCCGCATTGTATTGTATGGCATCGAAGTGGATATTAAGGACAGAAAAGTGAAGGCAAAATCTATTGTCTTCCACGGAAAGAAGGATCTTCAGTGCTATGACATTTCTGCCAAAAGTAACTACAACTTTGAAAAGCCCTTCGTCTGGCTTGCCCGAAAGCTCATCGGAGACCCTAATTTGGAGTTTGTTGCCACGCCTGCTCTTGTCCCACCTGAGGTGGGCATGGACCCAGCTTTGGCAGCACAGTACAAGCATGATTTAGAGGTCGCTCAAACAACTGCCCTCCCCGACGACGAGGATGGTGACCTTTGAGAAAGTGAAACTGGATCCCTGAGTCAGAAGTCTAGTTTTATAGGCAACTGTCCTGTGACGTCGGTGGTGCAGCGTGAGCGCCACCTTATTTAGCTAAGCAGCTCATGTACTTCATTGGGATGCTGAAGGAGATGAACAAGCTTTGGGGGGGGGGGGAACGTGGCAGTTAAAACAAACCTTCATTTTTTCGGACTTGCATATTTAGCTGTTTGGAACACAGTTGTTTTCCTCCTGAATTTCAAAAATAAGACTGCTGCAGTCACATCACACTGTTCAATCAGTGGTAAAATCTTGTTACTGACATTCCCATTCTTTATGTTTAGAATCAGAATAAAGTTGTATTTCAAATAATCTAAAAAAGAAAAGAAAAGCATCATCATACTAGAGCCCTAGTGATATTCTTCTGTATTTAAAATAATAATTTAATTTCAAAAAATATGAATGCTATAAACTAATACTTATATTTACTATTTATTAATTTTTTTACTTAAAATAATATTTTAAATGAGTAAAATAAAAGAAAATAATCTGTTTCTTTTTTCCTTTTTTCCCAACATAATATCTTTATTGATTATTTGGGAATTTCACACAATGTACCCTGATCATAACTTGTTTCCCATTCCTCCTAGGTCCACCCTCCCACCCTTGTGTCCCCCAAAAATTAGAAAAAATACACCAAGTACAATTTGTTTGTGTTGCCCATATACTCAATGGAATATGATCAAAATCCTAGTGGCCAGCCCCTTAAAGATAACTGAATAGTTCTTTCCTATCCTCATACCAAAACATGAGGTTTTGTTTGTTTATTAATTTTGGGTAATGTTATTATTTTAATTGAAAATATATTTTTCATATAATATATTCTATTTATGTTTTCCCCTCCCCAACCACTCCCAGATTCTCCCCCACTTCCCCACCCACCCAAATTCACACCTTTTATTTCCTTGTTTCTCATTAAAATATAAACAAGCTTATAAAAACTAATAAATGCATTTCTTTTTTTTTTTTTTTTTTTTGGTTTTTCGAGACAGGGTTTCCCTGTGTAGCTTTGTGCCTTTCCTGGAACTCACTTGGTAGCCCAGGCTGGCCTCGAACTCACAGAGAACCGCCTGGCTCTGCCTCCCGAGTGCTGGGATTAAAGGCGTGCGCCACCACCGCCCGGCATAAGTGCATTTCTATAAGAACAGTAAAATAGTTTTGTGGACTAGAAATTTAGATATGAAGTTTTGAATAAGGGTCATTATCAGAGAAAAGAGACACTGAACAAGAATAACATGCCAATCATCTAGAAACACAATGTCAACAAGTCTATATCTGAGAACAATTTGATGAGAAAATATGAGGCAAAACTAGTAAAATAAGTCTGCAATTAGTAATAGAAATCTTCACTTCTATCTGGAAGCCTCAACACTCTCTTTTAACAATTAAAATATTTAATATCCAGGAAAAGAGTAAGCATAGAGTTGACTTGAATAGTATTATAAACCAGTTTCATTTAATTGACATTTATAAAATACATAGTTATATTTTATTCCCATCAGAAGAATATAAGCTTTTGAAAACTCATCATCATAGATGTTATTAAGAGCCAGAAATATATCTGAACAATACTTGAAAAATACACAAATGGAAAGGAAATGTACAACCAAGAGACTGAGAACAGGGCTCGGTGTATATTGTGAAAGCAAGAAGACCTGGGTTCAAATCCCCAGACCCCACATAAAAGTCAGTAATTGCTGCGTGTGTATCTAACTCCAGTATTGGAAGGCAGAGATTGGTGGATCTTTAAAGTTAGCTGGTCAGTCCGCTTAGAAAAAAAATTATAAAGTTCAAGGTCAATGAGAGATTATGTGTCTGAAAATAAAGTTTAAAGATTAGCAAGATGGTTCAGTATGTAAAGGCTCACCTCCAAACTGCATGATGTCAGTTCAATCCCGAGGATCCATGTAGTGGAAGGAGAGACTAGAGTACTATGAGTTGTCCTCTAACCTCCGTAAGTAGGGTATGGCACACACACACACACACACACACACACACACACACACACACACACTGTATGTTCACATACTAAAGTGATTTGATTAGCAACAGAAATATAGCTACAAAATTCCTAAATATTTGTAGACCTGAAATACATCCGCACATGACACCAACAGCACATAAGTCAAAGATTGTAAGAGCCAGATCAGGTATTTTTCTGTGAGATTGTATCTGTGATGAGTGTCAGAAGCTGTACATACAAAATCTCACCAACATGACTGCCTGAACATTAGCTGAACAAAGACAACGCCGATAAACATGCCAAAGTGAATGGAGTGGTGGTAGAGGTAGCTCATGAGGACTTAGTCCTTCACAAAGAATTACAGGCACAGGCAACTAAGGGAAGCTGAGAGTGGGAGAAATGGTCTTCCCCAGGGAAAAGCACAAATGGCTATTCCATACCAAACAGTCAGCCCTGCAAACATACATACATACATGCATACATAATATTATACAGACTTAGCAGGTTAGATTAAGAATGCATATAACAACATTTCATGAAAAAAGAGTCCATGAATTTGAAAAAAAGCAAGGAGGGGTATATGGAATGGTTTGGTGTAGCTAGAGTTTTCCTGCCTGGCCCACGGTCAGGATAAATCTCTTTCACCTGCCAGTCCCACAGCCGCTCAGACCCAACCAAGTAAACACAGAGACTTATATTGCTTACAAACTGTATGGCTGTGGCAGGCTTCTTGCTAACTGTCCTTATAGCTTAAATTAATCCATTTCTATAAATCTATACCTTGCCACGTGGCTCGTGGCTTACCGGCATCTTTACATGCTGCTTGTCCTGGCGGTGGCTGGCAGAGACTCCCTCCGCCTTCCTGTTCTTTTAATTCTCTCTGTTAGTCCCACCTATACTTCCTGCCTAGCCACTGGCCAATCAGTGTTTTATTAGCAACACATTTGCCATACAGAACATCCCACAGCAGTTTGGAGGGAGGTATAAATGATGAAATTATATCATAATATCAAAAATGAAAGAAAAGCATTACAGTGTTCAAGAAAAGTTAAAGATATTTTGAATAAGTGAGTGTGTAACAATGCAACTTGTTAAAACTGGTGGGATGAACTGGCTAGAAAAGTAAGATCAATAATGATTATTTGCATTCTACATTGTGAAAGTAAGAAATAAGTGGAATGAAGCCTGAAGTAAGCTGAAGGATTAAAAGAATGAGCCCTAAAGCAGAAATCAATACCTGATGCTTCTATATCACACACCTCCAATCTACGCATTGTTTATCTGTCAATTATATCTCAAAGATAGAAAAATGAAAGTAAGACTTAAAAAGTCCCATGAAAAATGATGTTGAAAGCACACATTTTATATATACAAATCTATGCATATTCAGTACTTACATATAAATAAAAATTATAATATATACTTCTATTCCATAAATATGAATTTTATAGTTTTAAGCAAGCTTGCAAAATTGTGAACTATCGTAAGGTGACTCAAGAGCAAGTTTATGCTAGCTTCACTGTTATTCCACCTATCTAGATTGACATTTCCTTCTCCACTCATTCTCCTTAGGTGGAGATCTTCGAGGGCTCCTAGTCTCTCACCCTAACACTCATTATACAGAGATCACTAAAATAAAAACTTTTACCAGATTATTTGTTGTTAATGGTTATCGGGTCCTCTCACAAGAATTAAAGAGCCAAGTGGAAATACCCAGATGGACAGCTATTTCGAGGAAAGGGGACTAAAACCATGATCTTAATAGGCATGTGATGGCAAAATTTCAGCTAATGGAGTTTGGGAGCTGTAAAGATTTTGTGGCACATATTACATCATACTTCTTCCCAACTTCAAAACCCAAGATCTGGGTTAAATATAAATAACTTACTGTTATATAACTGAGAGACCTGTGAAAGCATCGTCTTTATTCCACAACATAGAAGGAAAAAAATAAGAATGTGAAAACATGAGTCAGGAACATGAGATCATAAGCACAGACACAAAATCCAACACGTTTAGGGGAAAATGAGATGAAATGAAGAACAAAGGAAAGAGAAAAATGTTAAAAAGTTCACTGTGAAGGACAATTGCATTTGTCAAATAAAGCAGGCTCACCAATGCTAATATTTAGAAAGAGACACACAGACTCTATGTGTATTTGAGGAATATTCTGAATTCTCTCCAAAGCTACACAGATTGTTGTTGTTGTTGTTGTTGTTGTTGTTATTGTTGTCGTTGTTGTTTAGGTGGAGTCTTGCTATGTAGTGGAGGCTGGCAAACTCATGGTGATCCTCCTGTTTCAGCCTCTTAAAAGCCTGAAGTGGCCACGGGACCCAAGGGTACACTGGGAGCCTGTCAACTGAGCTTGTGTTCATCCCTTGTCAACTCAGAAAGTATCAGGTAAAATGCCCCCTTGGTCATTTACATGATGTTTTAGTGAGGGTTACTGTTGCTGGGATAAAACACCATGACTGAAAGCAAGTTTGAGAAGAAAAGCTTACATTCCATATCACTGAAGGAAGTCAGGACAGGAACTCAAAACAGGGCAGAAACCTGGAGGCAGAAGCTGCAGCCAAGACCATGGAAGACTGACTTCCCCCCCATGGTTTTCTCTGCCTGCTTTTTTACAGAACCCAGGACCACTAGCCCAGGGGCAGCCTCACCCACAATTGGCTAGGCCCTCCCCATCAATCACTAATTAAGAAAATGCCCCACTTGTTAATAAAAGGCATTATCTTAATTGAGGTTCTCTCCTCTCAGGTGATTTTAGCTTGTGTCAAGTTGACAAAAAATTAGTACAACTGATTCCTTGTCAATTTGACACACAAACACATCACTTTTCAATTTTCCCTTTCCTCAATATTCCCAAGATCTCATATTAAAATATAAATAACTTTTAAAAATTCTGTCTTTACACATTCAAAGACATTAAAATTTTTCTTTAAAATATCCATTCTCTTTAAAACTCCAAAATCTCTTTTTAAAAGCTCAGTCTTTTACCTTTGGATTCTTGTAAAAATCAAAATTAAGTTAAATACTTCAAGAGGAAAGAACCAGGGCACAGTCACAACCAAATCAAAGCAAAACCAAACTCTAACAGTGCAAATAATGCAATATCAAATTATCTGCAGTTTACTCACGATTTTCAGGGCTCCTCCAATGGCTCTGGATCACTTCTCCAGCTCTGCCCTTTGCAACACACAGTTTGTCTTTTAGGTCCTGGCTGACTCCACTCCAATGCCGATACTGTTCTTGGTGGTCATCACGTGGTATTGGTATCGCCCAAATGCTGGAATCTTCTACTGCAACTGAGCTGCATTTTCATGAGTAGCCTCTCATACCAACTTCTCTGCATGGCTCCTTCAACCTGGGCCTTCATTTGCTGCCAGGCGGCACCTTCACCAATGGCTTTTCCTAGTCTCTCACAATGCTGAGCCTCGGCTGTTCTCCATGACACCTTTATACCTTTAAAACCAGTTCCACCTGTGTGACTCTTATACTCCTAAGTTTGTTTGCCAGCACAAGGTAAAAACATTGACCACCTCTGGAACCTTTCTTTGTGCCAAGTCTCAGGAAACACTTCCCAGAAGATTTTCTTTTTCTCAGTGATGCTGGTCACTTCTTAATCACTGTTAATTTCTCAGCTCCAGCTGGCTAACATTGAGTATCCCAGCAAGGCAAAGGTTTCACTTTAATAGTTCTGGTTTCTTGTTAATCACAGCTGATTCTTCAGCCCCAGATAACCAGAACCACAGAATCATAATTCAAAACAACGAATAGCCTTTTAAATTAAAAAAAAAAAGTTTTTAATTTAAATAGTCTTTAAATTTCTCTCTGAAACTTCACAAGCCAGGCCTCCATCTTTGGCATTGGCTTCAACATTCTTATCTTCCAAGCTCCTACAGAAAAGCTGACCAAACATTGAACACTCCATGGCTTTTCTTGTACAAAGTTCCAAAGTCCTTCCATAATCATTTCCAAAACAACATGGTCTGGTCTGTGAGAGTAATACTCCACAAGTCTGGTACCACCTTTTCTTAGGGTTACTATTGCTGTGATAAAACACCATGACTGAAAGCAAGTTGGGAAGGGAAGTGTTTATTTGGCTTATGCTTGCACATCACTGTTCATCACTGAAGGAAGTCAAGACCAGAACTTGAAACAGGCCAGGAACATGGAGGCAGGAGCTGATAGAGGCCATGGAGGGGCTCTGCTTACTGATTTGCTTCTCATGGCTTGCTCAGCCTGCTTTCTTGTAGAACTCAGCATCACCACCCCAGGGATGGCCCCACCCACAATAGGCTGGGCCCTCTCCATCAATCTAATTAAGAAAATGCCCTAGAAGCTATCAAGGCATTATTTTAACTGAGGTTCCCTCCTCTCAGGTGACTTTAGCTTGTATCAAATTGACATAAAACTATCCAGTGCATATGGACTATCTTAAAGGCTTTTGGACAATAGCTTAGTGGTCACTTAATAGGAATGGCTTCAATACCTGCATTGGCTCTCTCAAACACAAATTTGAAAATCTGAGAAAAATTAAATAACACTCATCTTAATGAAGACCAAATCAAGCCAAACAAAAATCGTTCTATATACCTGTAATATCAAAACTTATATGTGTTATTTCCCAGGTGTTTAATTCTTTTCTTCTTCTTCTTTTTTTTGGTTTTTCGAGACAGGGTTTCTCTGTATAGCTTTACGGCTTTCCTGGAACTCACTTGGTAGCCCAGGCTGGCCTCGAACTCACAGAGATCCGCCTGGCTCTGCCTCCCGAGTGCTGGGATTAAAGGCGTGCGCCACCAACGCCCAGCTAGGTGTTTAATTCTAAAAGCTGTATATTTTCTATGCTTGCACACCACTGTTCTGACCACGTGTTTTACTAGGTGACATTATTTCAGAGTAGTGTTTAAATCATGCTGGTTTGTTGTTCACTTACTCTATCATCATAGAAATCAGCATATCATGGGAGATCATTTGTTGTTTACAAGACTGACTATAGCAAATGTTGCTTTATGCATTTTGAGGGTATTTTATTAAATGCTTAGTTATTCAGAATCATTGTATTTCATTGATGTCTCTCTCTTCATCTCAAATAATGCTTTGTTTCCTTTTTGTGGGAAATGTGTTGTCAAGTCCTTCTTTATAATAAATGCTTTGTAACCTCTCAATGTTATCTCATAAACAGAATATTTGGTTCGACATCCACATACTGACTACTGCATTTTAAATAAAACCTTTTTGGTTTACTGATATGTTATGTTTTAGTTATAATTTTTTCTGTATGTAGTACTTTAAACTGTTCTAAATTACTTTCCATTTTCAGACTGGATTCTTTGTCTCCATATTTTCTCTTCTCAGTGTCTTTTATTGTTCATTTAGGTTCATTTAGTTCTCAGCTAACACATAGCACATCAGCCTGAAAGGTGACAACAAAAATTCTCTGTATTTTTTGGAGAGAATTCAAAATATTCTAATATTGGGACATTTGCAGGATCTAAAATAGGCAGAATTTTTGTTGTTTAGACAGGGTTTCACTATGTAGCTGAGGCTGTCTTCAAATTCATGACTATCCTCCTGGAAGCCTGAATTATAGGTGTGTGCCACCCTTCATACAAGTGTTTTAACCACTAGGAAAGGAAGAAACAATACAGTGAGGCCTTGCTTGGCTCATGCATTCACTTTGGATTATGTAATAGTTGAGGCAAAAAGAGTGGCAATGAATCCTGAAGAGAGAACTCCTTGGAGAAAAATTATAGAGATGCCCAGGGAACCTGAGTCTGCTGCTGAGCACTGAGCCATTCATGCATTGACTGGTCAAAGGTCCATATGCAAGAGACTTTTGAAGAAGTAGATTGTGGAGCACAGGGCAGAGCATGGAAATACGTAGAAAGGGAGCCCCAGGACTTACAAAGGCAGCTTCTAAAGAATGCATTCTGTTTTTTTCTGATCCTATTGCCTCTCACCTCTCTTTCCCCTGCCCAACTCCCATGCCTTCCAACTGCCATTTCCTGCTCTTCTCTCTTCCTCATCCATGCCTTTTTGTTGTGTTTGTATTGCTCTGGGTTTGACCAAGGCTCTCTTTGTGGCCTTTGTATTGGAATTTTCCACTGGGGCAGAGACTCATAGCCTCCCAAGATGCTGAGACTAACTGACAGATAAGGGCTCAAACCTAAACAATTCATTTACGCAATGCTATTGACTATACCAACCAACAAAAGTAAAGATACATGTTAGCTATTTTTAACAATCATCATTGGCGATGTCTTAGGGAGATAATTCAAATAGATCGATAGTGAAAGCTAGTCTATACATACCCTTTCAAATCCTCAAACAGTTCATTAAGATTTGGGATTGACCTGTGAGTACAGTAACTCCCTAAAAGCCTCAATACTCTTTAAAAACCACAACCAAATCTAACCACTCATCATCTTAAAAGTCTATTGATTATCGTCAAATAAACAAAATCACCCAGACATCTAAAACAGCAGGGTAATGTGGCATGTAACAGATTTTTTTAAAATGAAGTTTATAGAAAGAGACTCAAAAACAAAACGAAACAAAACAAAACAAAAACAACCTTGGAATATCTCTGCACACAGTTAAACCATTGACACATAACAGATGTGCTAAGGGAATCTAATCTATTCAAGAAACATTTGAGTATAAACAAAATTAACTTTAAATCTACCTTACTATTAGGAGTCACAGAAGACCAAGCTATACAACTGTCACATATATGTAGACAGAGGGCCTAAGTCGGTCCCATGCAGGCTCCCTGACTGTCGGTTGAGACTCTGTGAGCTCCTATGAGCCCAGGTACAAGCCTTCCTCCCTCTCTTCAGCCAGATTCCCCCTGCTCCACCTAATGTTTGGCAACGAGTCTCTGCATCTGTTTTCATCAGTTACTAGATGAAGGATTTCTAATGACAATTGGGATAGGCACTGATCTAGTAGTATAAAAGAATATCCTTAGGCATAATTACATTGACATTTTTTTCTCCAATGGTGTTAGGTTCTATCCTAGGTCTCTGGGCCATCCAGCCTATGGGTTCTGGCCTTTCAGGCAGTGTCAAAGGGTAAGCTCACTCTTGTGGCATAGAATTCAGGCTGGACGAGTCATTAGTTGGCCACTCCCACAATCTCTGTGCCATTCTTATTTCAACACATCCCACAGGCAGGACAGACAGTAGGTCAAAGGTTGTGCAGCTAGATTAGTGTCCCAGTTCCTCCACTGGAAGTCTTGCCTGGTCACAGGAGATGGCCAGTTCAGGCTACATATCCACTATTGCTAGAAGTCTTAGCTGGAGTCATCCTTGTAGATTGCTGGGAGTTTCCCTTTCGTGGGTTTCTACCTGTCCCACCGACCCCCAACCTTTCCAGTTCTCTCTTTCAGTGCTCTTATCCTCAGGGCTGTCCCTAATGCTTTGGCTGGCTTTGGGGAACTTTTTTTCTCTCGCTTAGTTGCCTTCCCCAGCCTGAATACAAGGGGAGGTACTTAATCCTACTGAAACTTGATATGCCATGCTTTGTTGATATTCATGGGAGGTCTGAACAGAAACAGAGAAGGAGTGGATTGGGGTGGGAGAGAGAATGGGAAGAGAGGAAGGAGGGGAAAACTATGGTTGCAATGTAAAATAAATAACTTTAATTTTTAAAAATTCAATCTCAATTATATTCATAAATTAACTTGGGATAGGTGATAGGTCTAAATATAAAAGTGAAAATTATAAATCTCTGAGCTGGAGTGATGGGTCAGCTGTTAAGAACTTGCTGCTTTTCCAGAGGACCTGGGTTTGATGACAAGCCCCCATGCAGTGACTTACAACCATTTATAACTCCAGATTCACTGATGCCCTTTTCTGGCCTCAGAGGGCACCAGACAAGCAGGTGATACATATACACACATGCAGGCAAAACAGTCACATGTGAAATAAAAATAAATAAATCTTTATAGAAAACTATAAAACTTCTAGAAATAATACAGTAGAATGACTTCAGGGTATCAAAAGGATTTTTAAAAAAGGATAAAAACCGAAGTACTAAATTATAACTTATCAATATTCAAACTTTTTGTTCTTTAGCAGTTTTAAGCCAATGTGAAGATAAGTCAGAGACTGGAGCAAGCATTGAAAGGGAATTGTATCAACATTATATCAGATACTCTTACTGACCAGAGAGATGATTGACCAGGCAAAAATCCAATCAGCATTTTATTTATCAATCAGAGCAACACATTCACAGCATATGGAACAACATCACCCATCAGCTGCCTACCCTGATAACCTGAGTTCAATCCCTGGAAGTTGTCCTCTGACCTCTGACCCCCACATGCATGCAGCAGCACAGGTGGGCGGGCACATACACACATACACACATACACTAAATGTAAAATGAAATATAATACTTTTACAAGTTAAACAGTAAGGAAATAAGCAAGCAAATATAAATTAAAAATGAACAAAAATTACTTCATCAGAGATGCTAAGTGCAAATAAATAGACAAAAAGAAGTTAGTGGTTAGTCACTAAGGAAACACAAATTGCACAGTGAGAAACCAGCTCACACAGTAGAGAGTATAAAATCAGGATGCATATATCTACATAATACCTTTTGTGTGTGGATGCAGAACAACTAGAAATCTTAGAATCATGAGGCTGACCAAAAGAAGCAACACAGAAAACAGCATATGGAATGGCCTTCTTATAGGAACTGTAGATTGTACGAGGATAATTTATCTCAAAGAAAGCAAAAGTTTGGCTGGCTGAGAAGTCGAGAGCATGCATGGGCTTTGCATGCAACATATTCCAACATTCCAACATCATTTTAGCAATCCTTTCTCCAGTGGATAAAACCTTTCTTCAAAATGACAATAATAACAGCTGTACTGATTGTGCTAGGTGCTGGGCATTTTATGCCAACGCCACCATACTCTTTAACTGATAGCTGGGTTAAGATGAGAATTGTGTTTCCATAAAGGCCCTTCCTCACATGGGTCCAGATGGGAGATGGTCAAAAGGAGAATGAGGCAGCAGTGATCTCTGCAGAAGTCAGAAGTTGTGACATATTCTTCCTTCCTCTGCTTTTTGTCTCACTCACCTTATTTCTACCACCAGACACTTGACTAAGGAGCCACAGCTTCTCATAAATCTAATGGTCAAGGTCCCTTCACTGCTGACCAGGGTGACTGGACTTGAGTCTTCAGTGTGTACAGCTATGGTTTTTCTCTTGTTATGAATTTTTATTACAAACTTTCACAATTCCCTTGACAACTGTGAGGTTAACTCCTATTGTGAATATTTTATATTCTGTCAATCCTATTGCTGTCTTGCCTTGACAATTTGTCCTTCCTTTATACCATATTTATACACAAATGACAGACATTTTTACAGCTAAGGACACCATTTTCAAGGACATATACACACTCCTACTGTTCTTGTTTTTACTGTTTGTGAGAAATCTTTAAAAATATAGTTCCCTATTTGTAATTATTTGACTTGCAGCTTTTCAACATTCTAAAATGCAAAATCTGGACCTCAGATTTTGAATTTTGATATTTTCCTGTGCTAGAGATGTGTGACAAAATCATTTCTTACAAAATATGCACAATCCTGAAAGTGAATGTCAGCCCCAAATGTAACCATGATGGGTCTCAGGTATGCTCCTAAGTACTGTTCTAAAACTGGTGTTCAGGAGGTTGAGTTTATTAAATATATCTCTAATTTAAAATATTTTTAGCTAGAACTAGTTTGTCAGTGTATCATCCATCATGAGATAAAGAAGTATCTATAATGAAAGTCAATTAACAACATTAAGAGAAGATTTGTATGAAGATATTTAAGTACATTAGATATTAACCTCTTTTTCCTAAGCCTGTTTCATTAATTGCTTTAACTGGTGTGAAGTAGGACTCTAGATTTTTGTCAGAACCAATTGTTACTTGGACAGTCTCACATTTCTCATTTTACTGTTAATATTCAACTGCTTCATTTGAGAGACATTTATTAAACACATATTATATTCCATACATTTCTAAAAAATGCATTTGAAAATATTATGACAGAGAGCACTCACACAATAGAAAACTAAGCTGAGGAGGAATCATGTGCAAGCTACTTTGTAAAAAACTGAGTAAGGAAGAAATGCCTGAATAGAAAAAGTGAGGATTCCAAGGCAGCCTTGACAGAGGGTCCAGGGGAGAGTTTGTGTGGATATCTCCCACTCCTGTGTCCACTCCTTATTTTACTATAGGATATCTTTATTCA
>CABHPQ010165846.1:0-41973 GCA_902168405.1 Peromyscus aztecus | reverse complement strand
ATGTCATAATTACACACCCTGGAAAAAAGAAAAGTAATGAGGAATGGAGAAAGCTATAAAGGGAGAAGAGCAGAGGAAAGCCAAAGAAAAGACAACAGTTGTTTCATTGAAGTTTTCATAATTTTCTTCCTGTTGACTTAAAACAATGAAGGCCTGTCCACCTGAGGTCCAAGTTGATTGCTATCTTTTTGAACCCTTCTTAAATAGAGAGGCTAAGTGATGTAAGACTAGTTCTGAGCACCTGAAAAGTAAGATGACTCAGAACACTACAGCAGCGAGTTTCAGGAGCCATGCTTGGCTTGACTTAGCATCCCAATTTTGCTCATCCTTGTATCAGGTAGGTAAGATGAATACAAGTAAGACTGAAAGAATATTTCAATCAGCTAGTCGTATTTTATTCTTACTAAAAATAAGTAGAGGTAGTTTAATACCAATAGCTTTGCTTTAGGAACAAATTGTATTTCATAAATATCTCCAGAAGTTAGTGAGGTAAATCAACATGTAAAACGCTTGTCTACCAGGCCTTACAACCTGAGCTGGAGGCCCAGAGCCCATGCAAAAAAGCCCAATGCAGCAGCAGCAGCATCTATTTGTAGTTCCAGCATTCTTAAAACTAGCAAACCCGGTGGCTTGTAGTATGCAGAGTGGCAGAAACAACAGAGAACTCGCCTCATCAAGGAAAAAGGAGAAAACTCACTCCTGAAAGTTGTCCTCTGACCAACACATGCCTGTTTTGGTGTATGTACCCATAATCACATACACACATTATGCACATGTGCTGATAAATGTATTTCTTTTAGTACTCTACCTTCTTCCATGTCCCAACTGTTTTCTCATATATATTTCTTCAGCCTCTCTGGATTCATGATGTCACAACTATAATGAATATGATGTGCTGCTACTTAGACCCAAAGACTAAGATATGAAATAAGAAACAATTTTTATCTTCAGAGAGTTTCTTATGGTATGGAAAAACAAAAATACAATGTCAATATTTAAGCATTTAAAATTTACAATACAAGTAATCATGGCTACTGCTACAAAAATCCACATTTTTTTCCTGTACTTTAGAGCTATCTGTGAGGATATTAAACAAGATCTAAGTCAAATTTCCAAAGATATCTGTGGGCTACCCTATCAAATTTGATTGTGTGCATCAGATTAGCACATTTCCTTATGCCCAGGTAGGCTTGATTTTTATTACCTTTAAGTTTCATATTTAATATCTTGTCACGGCTAAGACCATTGCTGAGAGAGAAACAAGATTGTTTTCCACAGATTTGTTATTACCAGTATGGGCACGCTCCTGCTGTTCTGCTGTTTCTCTGCCCGGACTGAAGCCCTCTAATTTCCATCCCCAGATTTGCATCATGAGCACTAGACCGTGTCATTAGATATGACTCATCAATTGTGGCATGATCGCATCAATTCCAGCCCAATGTCTTTTGTCCTCATTTAAATACAATTTCTTCTTTATTGCCAAACTCTCAAATATGTTTTATTCACTGAGTTATGTAATAAAAGGTGAAGCACAGTCTGCATTCAGTGGTAAGATTTTTTTAAAGAAGGGTTGTACGTTGTATCATTCAACTTATTGCCTAGTTTTCTTTCCATTTTTTGAGAAATCTAACAAGTCTGAAGTTTTAACTGCAGACTACCCACAACAGAAATCTCTGAAGGTTCTCCTGGGAGAAAAACAGAAACAAAATAGAAACAGCAGTATCAGAACCAAATCAAAAGAAAAGTCAGGACACTGGTAATCACACCAAGTTGATTTTATACGTCAACAGATTGCCCAGTCATCTTGGGGTTCCTGTAGAGAACAAAGGTCCTGATAGTGATCCTCTCACTCTACGTTTGAATTCCAACTTTTTGAAGTGAAAAAGAATCATCCTTAGTGTCACTGTCATAATAGAATATTTTCATTTATAATAACAGCAGTGATTGGCAGATAACTAGTTCTCATTGTTTGTTTATAGCCTCTTTTAATATCCCCCATTTAAGTGTCACCTCTCAGATTTATTGCAATTTCTGATCAAACTAATTGGCATTTTATCTACCCCATTGACCTTTAACAACATTTCAGTGTTAGATTCCAGTTCCTCATAAGTCCATCTTATATGAAATACATCTGTGTTTCACATGTCAATTTTTACACAAGCCTAGACAAGGGCAAAAATAAAAAATAAATAAAGGTGCCGGGTGGTGGTGGCGGCGGCGGCGGCGGCGGCGGCGCACGCCTTTAATCCCAGCACTCGGGAGGCAGAGGCAGGAGGATCTCTGTGAGTTTGAGGCCAGCCTGGTCTACAAAGCGAGTTCCAGGAAAGGCGCAACACTACACAGAGAAACCTTGTCTTGAAAAACCAAAATAAATAAATAAATAAATAAATAAATTAATTAATTAATTAATTAATTAATTCAAAACTTTCTCAAAAGATTTGACCATCTAACATTACCAAAATTATATTGTGTTGACCAAGAAAACTCACAACACACTTTTCAAACACAAGTACAATTAAATTATCTGGTTATATAAACTTTGGCCCCAGGACATAGAGAACTCAGTGTGGAACTAAGATCCTCTCTGCTGCTTGAGGATAGTTCTAGAAGGTGCTAGTCTGAGCTCAAGAGGAGAATTGCAATGAAAAGTTTTAGCAAGCTGTGAATGCTACATACTACACTCTACACCAGCCAAGCAAGATCTTCCCATTGGTGCTATAGTGACAAGTCAGTAATGGAGATAACTTCTCTGATTAGATTTGAGGCTCACAGGAAGAAATCCTTGTCAGGTACTATAAGCAAGTTCAAAAGCCTATAATGGCTGAAAAGGTCTTGGGCCATAGTGGGAAAATTGTTGCTGTTGTTTTGTTAAAAGGGCTTGATGAATATATCATTTCTTAAATAATTATTTTTATATTTGTATATTAGTACTGCTAAAAGCTCAGGTCAGAAAAGTTCCTTTTTATTTTGGTCATAGTAACTTCTGTGAATCATAACTGGTCAAATGCTGAGAACAAGAGGCATTTGAATGCTCAGCCAAAAATGAGTCATCTCTATTACCCACTTCAAGGTCCACAGAACATCCTAGAAAAGAGAACAGAAAGAATGTAAGAGGTAGAAGAAGGAGATGTGTGAAGTCTAATGCTGTCTTTAGAGTATGATGTCACTCTGACATTCCCAGTCTCATAGCAGTTATGCTAACTGGCACAAGGCTTGAACAAATTTGAGGCTGTCAACATTTTGTTATAGGATGTGGGGAAGGGTCTATTGAGAGTCACATCTCACAAAGAAATTATTGGCAGATAATGGTATAACAGGCCGCCAGACCTTAGTAGGCCCCTAGACCTTAGCACAACAGACACCATGATGGAAGGACAATTCAGACCTTTGAACCCAGTTCTAGGCAGCAACACCTGCCAAAATAAGAACACAGACCTAATCCATCAAAGTCCATAGTTCCAGGAAATTCCCTAATTGTTCTTATCTTTTGGCTTCTCTAGTTCTATTTTCTGGTTAACTATTCATGTTAACTAAGGCACATCAAACCAGGATCTGCTTTTTGTGCTTACATTCTGACCCTGAGAAAGGTCCTGATTACAGAGTGTGACACTGGACAGCTAGCAAAGACTTAATGTTGGCTTAGAACCATGTCCAAGATGTCTACTCTGATGGATACATCACAAACATGGTAGAAAAGAGGGAGCCCTGAGACTATCTCTCTGATTGTAGCTATACAGTTAGGAATTGCTGGGAGAAACAGAGATATTTTTCTCACTGGGAAAAACTCATATTATTGCAAATAATCCTTCATTCCAACTCCATTTAAGATGATAAAATTGAATGAGCCTGTCCCCATAGAAAACAAATATTTTTAAGAAATAATAAGAAGAAGAAATAGCAAGAAAGAGGAATAGGATCAACAGGAGTTGGGGGTGAGTCAAGGAAAGTAATAAGAGGTTGAGTAAAGAGGTTGATAAAACACATCTTATATATTTACAAAGCTCTTATAATGAAACTCATATGGCTTAAAAATAATATATATATATCAATTAAAATGATAATTGAAAAGATGGTCCTGTTGAAATTTTATATTAATAATTCTTAATATTTTTGGTAACAACTCAGTGTTGGACATATTTTATGTATTTTTCATATGAAATGAAAAACTTGTCAGGAAGTTAACACCAAATTCAGGAAGATGAACAAATACATCTTACAAATGCACTCAATGAAACATTATTTTTGTCATTTCATGGTTCTGTAAAATGTGCTTGAGAAATGTCTTAATATCTTGACAACTTTAATAGTTTCCATGACTTTTTTTAATTCTTAGATAATTTATTTATTTTACAACCTTGCCCCAGTTTCTCACCCCTCCTTTCTCCCCAGTCCCTACCCCCAGACCCCCTCTGTTTCCATCTCCCAATCCATTCTTCCACTTCTGTTCAGGAAAGGGAAGTTCTCCAATGGATAACGACAAAACATGGCATATCAAATTGTTGTAAGACTAAGCACCTCCCCTTGTATTAAGGCTGGGAAAGATGATTCTGTATCAGGAGTAGGGTCCTAAAGGATAACAAAAGAGCCAGAAACAGCCCCTGTTCCCTTTTAGCATTCCTAGGCTGGTGTTTTGTTCTCTTGACGGTGTCCTTTGCCTTAAAGAAATTTTACAGTTTCATGAGGTTGCATTTATTAAGTGTTGATTTTAGTATCCATGCTATTGGTGTCATGTTCATGAAGTTGTCTCCTATGCCATCGGGTTCAAGGCATTCCTCATTTTCTCTTCCACTAGGTTCAGTGTATCTGCATTTATGTTGAGGTCTTTGATCAACTTGAACTTGAGATTTGTGCAGGGTGATTGATTTGGATCTATTTGCATTCTTCTACATGCCAACATCCAGTTATGCCAGCAACATTTTTTTGAAGATGCTTTCTTTTTCCCATAGTGTAATTTTGGCTTCTTTGTTGAAAAGCACGTATCCATAGATGTGTGGATTTATGTCTGTGTTTTTAGTTCAATTCCATTGATACTACATGTCTGTTTTTATGCCAATGTTATGCACCTTTTATTACTATAGCTCTGTAGTAAAGCTTGGAATCAGGTATGGTGATACCTGTGGAAGTTTTTTTTATTGTGCAGAATTGTTTTAGCTATCTTGGGCTTTTTGTTTCTCCATATGAAGTTGAATATTATTCTTTCAAGGTCTGTAAAGAATTGTGTTGGGAGTTTGATGGGTATTGCATTGAATCTGTAGATTGCTTTTGGTAAGATGGCCATTTTTACTATGTTAATCCTTCTGATCCATGAACATGGGAGATCTTTCCATCTTCTTATATCTTCTCTAGTTTCTTACTTCAAATACTTGAAGTTCTTGTCATATAGGTCTTTCCATAACTTAATTAGAGTTATGCCAAGATATTTTATATTGTTTGAGCTATTGCAAAGAGTGCTGATCCCCTGATTTCTTTCTCAGCCCATTTATCATTTGTATAGAGGAGGGACACTAATTTCTTTGAATTAATCTTGTATCTGTCCACTTGACTAGAGGTGTTTATCAGCTGTAGGAGTTCCCTGGTAGAATTTTTGGGGATCATTTAGATGTACCATCATATAGTCTGCAAATATGATATTTTGACTTTTTCATTTATGATTTATATCCCCTTGATTTCCACTAGTTGTCTTATTACTTTATCTAGAACTGCATATACTACATTGAACAGGAATGAAGAGAGTGTACAATCTTGTTCCTAATTTTAGTGGAATTGCTTTGAGTTTCTCTCAATTTAATTTGTTGTTGGCAATCAGTTTAATGTTTTTTGCTTTTTTTTAAATGTTTAGGTATGTCTCTTGTATCCCTGATCTCTACAAGACTTTTGTCATGAAGGGGTGATGGATTTTGTCAAAGGCTTTTTCAGTATCTGGTAATATGATCATTGTGGTGATACTTTGTGCTCTAGCAATTAAAGCTTGCCTGGAGATCAGAGTGTAGAGCTAGCCACTAGTTAACCATAGAGGCCAGGCTCTGGTGGCATACACCTTTAAACAGAACACTTGGGTTCTCATGCTTTTGATGAGGCACATGCCTTTAATTCTAGCACTAGGGAGGAGGAAACAGGAGGTGATATGGCTGGACAGAGAGAGGAATATAAGGCAGATAGAGATAGGAGCATGGCCCCCTTTTAAGGCTGAGGAGTTGGTGAGGTCAGAAGTGGCTGTGGCTTACTCCCTTGTCTTTCTGATCTTTCAGCATTTACTCCTATATCTGACTCTTGGTTTTTTATTATTAAAACCAATTAGAATTCATGCTACAGATCATACAGGTTTTTTTCTTTCAGTTTGTTTATATGGTGGATCACACTGATATATTTTCATATGTTAAAACATCCTGCATCTCTGGATTAAAGACTACTTGATCATGGTGGATGATCTTTTTTATTTGTTCTTAGATTTTTGTTTTGTTTTGTTTTTTGAAACAGGGTTTCTCTGTGTAGCTTTGCACCTTTCCTGGATCTCGCTCTGTAGACCAGGTTGGCGTCAAACTTACAGAGATCTGCCTGGCTCTGCCTCCCGAGTACTGGGATTAAAGGCGTGTGCCACCATTGCCCGACTGTTCTTAGATTTTTTTATTGAGTATGTTTGCATCTATGTTCATGAGTGAAATTGGTCTGTAATTCTCTTTCTTTGTTGAATCTTTGTTTGGCTTGAGTATCAGGGTGATTGTGGCATCATAGAAAGAATCTGGCAATGTTCCTTCTGTTGTTATTTTGTGGAATAATTTGAGGAGTACTGGCATTAACCCCTCTTTGAAGGTCTGGTAGAATTCTGTGTTAAAACCATCTGGCCCTGGGCTTTACCTGGTTGGAAGATTTTAATGACTTCTTCTCTTTCCTTAGATATTATAGTCTATTTAAATTGTTTATTTGATCTTGATTTAACTTAGGTAAGTCATATCTATCTTGAAATTTGTATATTTCTTTTAGATTTTCCAATTTTGTGGAGTACAACTATTTGAAGTATGACCTAATGATTCTCTGGATTTCCTTGAAGTCTGTTATGTCCCCCTTTTCGTTTCTGATTTTGTAATTTGGGTATGCTTTCTCTGACTTTTAGTTAGTTTGGATATGAACTTACGTATTTTGTTGATTTTTTCTAAGAACCAACTCTTTGTTTCATTGATTCTTTGTATTATTCTCTTTGTTTTTATTTTATTGATTCAGTCCTGAGTTTGATTATTTCTTACTATCTACTACTCTTGGGTGAGTTTACTTCTTTTTGTTCTAGAGCTTTCATGTATGTTGTTAAGTTGCGAGTGTGAGATTTTTCCAAATTCTTTATGTAGACACTAAGTGCTGTAAACTTTCCTCTTTGCAGTGCTTTCATAGCGTGCCATAAGTTTGCACATGTTGTGCATTCATTTTCATTGAATTCTAGGAAATATTTAATTTCTTTCTTTATTTCTTCCTAATCCAGTGGTAATTCAGTTGAGAGTTGTTCATTTGATTATTTCCAACCATATAATTACTCCACTTAGGTGTGTTTGCTCCTTTTTGTTCCAGAGTTTTCAGGTGTGCTATTAAGTTTTAAGTTGCTAGTATGATATCCCTCCAAATTCTTTGTGACAGCACATAGAGCTATGAATGTTCCTCTTAGTACTGCTTTCATAGTGTCCCATATATTTGGGTATGTTGTACATTCATTTTTATTGAATTCTAGGAAGTCTTTAGTTTCTTTCTTTATTTCTTCCTTGATCCAGTGGTAACTCAGTATAGTTATTCAGTTTTCCATGAATTTGTAGGCTTTCTGTTGTTCTTGAAATCCAGCTTTAATCCATGATGGGCTGATAAGATACAGGGAATATTTCAATTTTTTTGTCTCTTGACACTTGTTTTGTGGCTGAATATATGGTCAATTTTGAAGGTTCTATGAGGTGATAAAAAGATTCTTTTGTGTGTGTTTGGGTGAAATGTTCTGTAGATATCTATTAGGTTCATTTGAGTCATAATGTTCATTTGTTCCATTATTTCTATGCTTAGATTCTGTCTGGATTACCTGCCATTGATGAGAGTGGGGTATTGAAGTCTTCCACTATTATTGTGTGTAGGTTGATGTGTGGTTTTATCTTTAGTAATGTTTCTTTTACAAATGTGAGTGCCCTTACATTTGGAGCATAACTGTTCAGAGTTGAGACAGCATCTATGTGGGCTTTTCCTTTGATTAGTATGAAATTACCTTCTCTATGTCTTTTGATTAATTTTGATTGAGAGTTTGTTAGATAATAGGAGAGCTACACCTGCTTGTTTCTTCCGTGGTTTTTATAAATAGTGATTTTAGTAGGTGGTCATTTTATGTTATATATAAAGCTTCAGGTCAGAAAATAGAATATTAATTTTTGAATCCTTTTCATAGAAGTTTGTTGGAAAAGGGGAACCTTACTTTCCCCCCGTTATCTTTTACCTTACTTGCTTCTCCTCCTATTAAATGATTAGTTTTCCTGACCACTCTTAAGATTGAAACTTGGAAAATAAGAGTAATGAATGCAGAGAGCAATTTCTTTCTTAATTGACAGTGAGTGATGCATTTCCTGTCTAACTGTTGCTTCTCATTAAATGCTCATCTTCTGAGTTCACTCCACATAGTCAAATTTCATTCAACTGTTCTTAGAAGTCACAATAGTTCTCAGTCAGTTCTCTTCTACCACATCTCATATGAGTGCTCTATGAGCCAACCTGGAAAATCATGATTTTTTTTTTCTGATAATTTAGAAAAATTAAACCCAAGCTCAAATGCTTAATTTTCTAATATTAGGAATTTTATTATTTTTTTAAAATCTCAAAATTTTCATTTCTTGTAGCTTCTTTCAGAATCTATATTTTTTTTTCATTTTTTTAATTTCACACTTCCATAAATAAAAAAGCACTCATGAACTTCTAAAAAAGCAAGAATATTGTCTTGAATATCCTTGTATTTCATCAGTCCAGGGTTGCGTTTCAATGTGTAAATGAAGACAATGTGGTGGAACTTTATTCCCCATTGTGACAATATGAAGTAGTAAGATTGAGTAGCAGAAGGCAGCTTGGACACTGAGGTGCACCTTTTGGAGTGGAGTAATGTGGTCTTATGGGATACCACACAGCTAATTTCATATTTAAGTTTCTCTTCCTTCCTTCCTTCCTTCCTTCCTTCCTTCCTTCCTTCCTTCCTTCCTTCCATCTTTCTATATGATCTTCACTCTCTGAATTCCCTCTTACTGTGAGGCCCCACAAAGCTTTGATTGAGTTAGAAGTCCAAAACCATCGTAAAGCACATACTGGTATCATGGTACTCATGTTAGAGACTTATCCATCCCAGTGACAAAATACCATGACCAAAGCAACATTTAGAAGGGAGTGTCTATTTGGTCTGTAGTTCCAGAGGAATCAGAAGGCTGTGTGCCATAGCAAGGAAGCATGGCAGCTGGCAATGGGAGCTAAGAGCTTACATCTTCAACTTCATGCACCATGGAGAAAGAGAAACTCAAACCAGCATGAGTGTTTTAGCATTCAAAACCCGACACCAGTGATATCCTTCTTTTAACAAGGGCATAACTCCTAACCTCCCCAAACACCACCACTGATGGCTTGGTTCCCAGTTGGTGGAACATCTTGAGAAGCATTTATTGGAGGAGGTGTGACACTAAGGGTGGTCATTAAGGTTTTAAAAGCCACAACAGTCTCAGTAACAGTGCTCTGCCTCTTGGTTGTGTCTCATATCTGCCAAGGGTCATGCTCTCCACTATGATGTCCTTGGACTCTAAACCTCTGGAACTGTGACTGAACTCTAAATTAAATACTTTCTCCTGTGAGTTCTCTTGGTCATGGTGTTTTATCCCAACAATTGAAAGCAACTATGAAAATATACATTAGAGAAAAGATACCATCTTTAACAAATAGTTCTGGAAATACTGGATTTTTTTTAACTTTTTATTGATTGTGAATTTCACATCATGCACCCCAATCCCACTCATCTCCCCATAGTTCCTACATATTCACCCTCTACCCTTGCAACCTCCTCCCAAAAAGAAAAACAAATTCTGTGGTGGAAGCTATAATATGTCACCTTGTGTCACACAGTATATCCTTTTGCCAAAACAGCTTTATTTGCAAATGTTCATTACAATGAATCATTGGACTGGTTCAAGGCCTCTGGTTTCTGCTATGTTATCAATATTGGATCCTCACTGGGATGCCTCCTGGATAACCTGTTGTTGTCTTGTATAATGGAGATCCTGTGGCTTTGGTTCTGTAGGGCCAACAACTTCACCTGCTCCAGCAGTTCACCGTTGGGGTAGATGTTGGGGTGGTCCACTTCAACCCTGGATCTGGGCATGGTGGTAGCCGAGTTGGTCAGGCCACCCACTGTCCTATGCCTGTGCCATCAGGGCCAGCTCTGCCTCATTGCCCAGGCAAGAGGTTCGGCCAGTTCTCCTGTCAGTGGTAGCTGGCAAGAGGTGAGACCAGCTCAGTTGCTCTCATACCATCAGTGCTAGCTCTCCCTCACCCACACTACCAGGGTCAGCAGCTCATCAGCATTGCCCTGGCAAAGGGCTGGACCAGCTCACCAGGGTCCTGCAGCCAGCAGGGGACAGGGCTATCTCTCCTGTGCCTACTGCAACCTCAAGGCTAGCAAGGGGCGGGTCCAACTCTTCAGTGCTCATGCCCTCCAGTGTCCATGCCACTAGGGCCAGTTGTACTGTGCTGCCCAGAAGTGGTGCCGGGCAGCTCTCCTGAGTGCTACAGCTGGCAGCTCACCTGCCCCCAGGCCTTTGGGACCAGCTCTCCCATACTACCCCAGTGAGGGGCAGTACCAGCTCTCCTGTACTTGTACTCATACCCTCAGGGCCCCATCACCTGTACCCACACCCTTGGGGCCAGCTCTCCCACCTACCATAGGTGGTGAGGGACAAGGGGGCATGTCTCCTTCACCTACGTCACTGCATTGCCGGAAGAGAGGTGGGGCTAGCTCTTTCAAGCTCATACCTTGAGGGCCAGCGCTCCCACCCTGCCCATTTGAGGGGCATGGCCAACTAAGCACAGAGCTGGACATCAACAAGCTTCAGGCATAGCCCAGACCATGGACGATCATTTGAACTTTGATGGTAACACAGGCCATGGACATCAACACAGACCCCAGTGGCAGAAGCACCAGGGATCCATACATGGCTCTCAGCAGTAGTCCAGAACTAGATATCACCATGGCTCCAGCACAGGACACAGAGATCAATTTGACCCCTGGTGGTAGCATGGCCCTAGACATCTGAGTGGCCTTAAGTGACAGACCAGACCTTGGGTATCTGAGTGGCCCTCGGTGGCAACATGGACAATGGACATCAACATAGACCCTGCCTGAGGCAGGGCCATGGACCCAGTCATGGGCCTCAGTGGCAGCCCGGGCCCAGATATCTGCAGGGCCTCAGATGGCAGCACAGGCCACTCGGATCAGTATGGCCTGGAGTTTGGCAACACAGCCCCAGGACATCAACATGGCTTCAGGTGATATTACAGGCTCCTCACGTTGGCCTTTTCCTTAGGACCACTGTGTCTCCAGTTCCACTTCTCTCTTCAGCGCATGAACCACTCTGCTTCTCTTTCTCTCCCATCTCTCCATCATGTGCTCTCTCTTTCCCATCTCTCTGTTATATGTGCGTCATTTTCTGGACTTCTCCGGCCTGTGGGGTCTGGGACAGGCCAATAACGGATTTCTATAGTCTGAAAAAAAAATAAAACTGGACACAAATCTCTCTCCCTGACCAAAAGTCAGCTACAAATGAATCAAGGACTTCAACATAAGATTCAATACTCTGAAACAGTTAGTAGAAAAAATAAAGTATGCTTCAGTTTAAAAGGACTGAGAAAGACTTTCTAAATAGGATGCTAGTATAGGAAATAAGATCATTGACAAACAGGATCTCATGGAGCTAATAGGTTTCTGTAAAGCAAAGCAAACTGTGAAGCCAGTGAAGAGGCAGCCCACAGAATAGTAGAAAATATTAGTGTCTAAAATAGAAAAAGAACTAAAAAAATTAAACATTGAGAGAATAAAAGACCCATTTTAAACCTGGTGTATGGAATGGAACAGAACATTCTCTAAAGAACAAATATACATGGCTAATAAACATTTAAAACACAATTCACTTTCAAAATATGATTTCAGAAAAAAAGTATTAAGTGTTTCAAAACAAGAATTATGAACTCTTGAGCCCCAAGCATGGATTAATATACTGAGTGTGGAGCCTCACAAAGATGCACTGGACATAAGCTCATTAAATTTTCCCCCATGAGATCCAATTGCAAGGTACCTGCAGCTTGTCTTTACTGATCCTGGAAAAACAGATGATCAACCTTATCTTTTGCTCTAATAGTCCCGGGACAAGAACTGAACATTAAACTCCTGTGTCCTGTCATGTGCAATAGGAAATTGCTGATCTTTGAACATAATCCTAACATAGTCTAACTATGATGGAAACACATAGACACCTTTATTATCAAGGTGGCAACTCTAGCAAAACTTTTCCATTTTGTTCTTATAAATTCTTTGGATACTATCTATATTGGTTACTTTTCTCTTGCTATTGTGAAACCTCATGATCTAAGACAGCTTGGAGATGACAAGAGTTTATTTTGGCTTATGGTTCCATAGGAATCAGAGTACATCATGGCCGGGATGTTTGGCAGTAAGCAAAAGCATGAGCAAGAAGCTGATGGGCCATAGATCAACTACAAGCACAAAGTAGAGGCAGTGAGCTGGAAGTACAATGTGTCTATAAACTCCCAAAGCCAATCCCAGGTTACATAGTTCCTCAAGCAAGGCTTAAATCTTCTCAGATAGAATCATGAACTTGTGACCATGTGATTGTATATCTTAGCCTATACAGGGTATTCTCACTTATACCATTATACTGTCATTATGGGGCTTAAGTTGTACCATTTTACATAGGCAAAATAAAAAAAAATTAAAGTACATTTTTCAGAATCTTATATACACTACACAAAAGAGAGATTTGCTTGTTCATAGCAATGGGGAAGGGCAACAGTAGCTAAATCTCTCTAAAAGGCATCAAGAGTAATTAAACATATGTACTTGCAGAAATATCTGGGAAATCAGTTAATTATTTCCACCTACTGCACAACACCCTCTCTTCACCCCCACAGGTTTGATTCTTCTAATTACATTACCCCACAACAGTCACTATTTGTTGAGTTCCCACTTAACACTCCCCCTTTAGCATAATACTTTGAGAAAGTTACTTGGCAGGGAATCAGGGATGAAGGATAATATCCACTCCCTCATTACATTAACATTTCTTGGTCAGTTTTTATGAAAGTAACGGCCAGTTCTTGTCCAATAAAAAAAGAGAAGCTTCTTTCTGATTTTCTCGATCATTTTCCCACATTTTCAGTATTTTGTCAACCATGAAACCTACAGTTTCTTAACCTACCAAATGATTCATCTATGACTCTCCTCTGGTGCCACTGCAGGTAAAATAGAGGAAAAAGTGGCTCATGTCCCATAGCTTCTTGTCAATAATATGTGGGTGCCCAGGGCACGCCTATAAAATATGTTATGTAACTTATCATCAATGGTAGAAACAATCAAATAATCCTCACTAAACACTTTACGCTCATCATTCCTCCATAAGAATAATATCCTAGAATCTTGTATGTATGTTGATAAGCATGTATATTTATCTTATATAAGGCATGTATGTTTTATCAACTATGTTCTATCCTAGATAAAATTTGTCTTCATTGGATTCTTGTGTCTATGAATTTTTTCATCAACAAGGCCAAGAACAGAAAGGAGTTACATTTTCCTGGTTGACTTCATATAATTTAATCCCTGTGATTAGAATTAGCCAACTAAATATAAAACTTAAGTCTTCAATCATATTGATTTGTATTATATCAATAAGTATCAATCAGTGATACCTATCTCTTGGTTTTGGTCAATTTTTCAGATTCAGCGTCTCATTACAATGGTGTTATTTAATTCAGGCAGGATATAGTCATTATATCAAGATAAAATTAAAGTGATAATCCCATGTATATCAATCTGAAAACAGAGTAAGATCTCTAGAAGTACTACATGTTCATATTTCACAAATTCAGTATGTCTGTTATGAAACTCTTTTCATATAAAAAGCTGGATGGCATTAATGCCAATGCTATATGTTAATTTTCTTTAAATTATCACATTCATGTGCCATGCTGTTCATTAAAAACAAATCAACTGCTTCAAGTTTATAACCAGCTACACCTGTATCTCTTGCTACTTTCATTTAATTAATACCAATAGGAAAAATTACTCCTAAAACCACTGTCCTTTATGTTTGTCTATCAAGTTCTTAAACTGTAAGATCTATTGTAAACATTACAGCTTGGATGGGAAGGTATCCTGGCAGCTGGGAGCCAAGGAATACCATACTACACACCAAACCTCACACAAGAAATTTATTGGAAGGGAAAAAAAAAACCAAAAACAAAAAAAACAGGAGAGCAGCTGTCTCTGCTTGGGTGAGAAACCGCAGGGAACTGAACAGGATACAGGGCTTCTATAGAATTTCTCTGGAAGAGGGTGGTACTTTTCACAGTGTAGCTTTCCAGGGATGAGATTGATTGGATTTCATGTAATAAGAGATAAAGCTTTTCATTATGTAGAGTGGGGGCAAGGATCCAGCAGTTAGAGCAGTTAGAGTATGTTGTAGATGGAACCTGGAAGTTAGACGTCCTAGGGGGAGGGGCCTGGCCACTTGTGTGGCTTGAGGGGCTTAAATCAATGAAGAAAGCACTCTCAACATGGGGAGGTCAGGATCTGTGTAGATTTTATTTTTTTTTTGGGTGCATTTGGAAGATGCTTCATTCTTCTCATGCTACTATAATATAAATTGAACAGCTTGATCTACTCATGGGACACGAGATAGTTTTTGCTTTGCTCTGTGTTCCCTAACTTTTTCTTTACTTTAGATTTTCTAACTCAACCATATTTAATTCAAAGCTATTGATGGCCCAGCTATGGTCTTAACGATCCACGGAGCTGTGAAAATAAATTCTTTCTTGTGACTGTCCCCTCTTCTCAGAAGAAATTTCCTTAGTATTCTGGTTTTGTTTTGTTTTCATTCAAAATGGTTGTGGAAAAATGACATAATATTCTCTCAGAAAATTTGGAAGGAATTATTCACATTTTTCTACATATTGTCCTTAAAATAAAAATAAATCAATCATATGAAATAGCTATATCCTGCCTTGGTATATGCGTATAGGTATCACCATCCTACTCCATAGATAATTTCTCAAAATAATCTCAATAAGATCTCAAGATAAATATTCTCAAGAATAGCCAAGAATGGAAACAGACTAAATGCCCTTTAACAATTGAATAAGTAACAAATATGGTAATACACACCATGAAACACTATTAAATTCTAAAGAAAAACAAAATTATGAAACATGCCAGTAAATGGATGGACCAAAATAATCATATTGAGTGAGATTACCCAGACCCAGAAAGATAAATGCTACATGTTCTCTTTTAACTTATGTTTGGTAGGTCTAGGTCCTGATATGTGAGTATATACTATAGAGTAACCACAGAAACCAGATCAGCATATCTACCACCTCTCATCAATGAATCCTCTTTTTACAAGCAAATGGAGACCATCACAGAAATCCACATCTGTTGATAATGCAGAGGTCAATGGATAGTGGGGAGCTTATCCATGATTGATAGATCTAAACCACAGCTACCATATCTATAGCTTACAGATGGAACACAAAGAACTATAGTGACAGCTGGGAGAAGAATGAGCCTCTTCCAGGGATGAGAGCCCTTATCAGTTGTCTAATCCAAAGTGGTCATCTTTGAAATCATTATACAGAAATAAAAAAAATGAAAACAGGAGATTGTATTCATATATTTGTAATGTAGAATATGTAACAAATGTTTAAAAGTATGAAATAATGCCAGAAGTATAGAATTCCATAGCCAAATTATGATATTGTCTACTTTTTTATACTGATAGAAAAAATGTATTGCTTTGATTAAGCTTTCAATATCTTTTCTGACAAATTCTGAATAGATGACATATGTACATCATTGCACTTAATTACTAACAGCGATTATTTTGAAATAAATGCTTAATATTGACACAAATATACCATATGATGCAGTACAAAGTAGAAATTAAAAAAAATTTGGAAAGGTGCAAGTAATAAATTTTATGACATCCATAGAGACGGACAACTCAAAATAGCCAAATATTTTTACATCAGTAAATATGTTTGTAAATAAGTTGTGAATCACAAAAAAATCTATTTGGAAATAAGAAAGTATTTAATGATGTAAGTGAATAGACAATATATTTGAGTTGAATAAAATACATTGCTTTATTAATTTAATGGGAACATGGAAAAAGTCACTTTGATTCCAAATCTAAATATCCATGTCTACTGGTAAAAACAGAACAGTTCCCATTACTTACACTAATGTGGGAAAACAAATACAAACTTAACATCACAAAAATAGAAGCACTTTAAGCATAAGATATGAGAAAAAATTGTTATATCAAAAAATCAAAGCTAAGGAGTTAATAAAAAGAGTAACAATTCAAAAATGTTAAAACTGATTAACTACAAAATTTAGAGAAAGAAATGGTGAGATATCAAAGCAATAAAAAGAACAAAATATAAGTACAGCTACTATATCATTAATACATGCAAAACTTGGGAACTGAGAACTTAAACCCCAGGTAGGGACTGTCAGAGTCTGTCTTCTGAACATGCCACTCTGGGACAGTGTGACATCGTGTGGCCCTTACCACAAGTATCCACTTCCAGACCTTATTCATCCATGTGTTACCATCCTACCCATCCACCAAGATACCAGGAGAATCCATGTCATCCCATGTCCTTAACTCCAGTCTCTACTCTACTTTTTGTGATGAAAAGCATTTAAGGTATTATGAGCAATAAATAAGCTGTAGAAAGGATACTGGAAAGAATACTTTGGTCTGAATAGTGTTAAAAATAAAAGATTAATAGAGGACATGGAGAATAAACAACTCCCAAATAGTTGATCAAAATACATCTAAGAAAACAACATTCAAATCACAAACACACACTGCTAAATCATAACCACCATGAATAATCATGTCTGTTCCCTAATAGAGACTAACTTATTGGATTAGACATATTGGATTAGAAAATAGAATCAATCTTTTTACTGCTTCAAAGAACCCTACCTCACCATAAATGGTAGATATTTTCTTGGGGTAAAAGAAAGAAAAAGGAACTCCAAGGAAATTGAACTAATAAATGAGGAGTTACAACAATTCTAATATCTGATGATATATATTTAAATCCAAAACTAATCAGAAGAGATAAGGAAATACCAACCACAAGGATATTATAACTCTAAACATACATGTACCCTATTTCAGTAAAGAAATACTATTAGACCTCAAACTACATATAGACCCCCCAAAATAGTGATAGTGGTCGATTTCAGTACCTCATAGTAAACAATAGGTCATCCAGAAAAAAAAAACTAGATAGAGATATCCATATGTCAAAATGATATAATAGATTTATACAGAATATTATACATAAACTTAAATAATACATATTATTCTCAGCAGTTCCTAGAATTTTCTTGAAAGTTGTCAACATATTAGAACATAAAACTGAAAGGACACAATAAAGACAGTTCTAAGAGGAAATTTTGTAGCACTAACTACCTACATCAAAACATTTGAGAGATCTCATATTAATATTTAATGATGTACATACAAGCTTGGAAAAACAACATCAAACAATAACCAAAAGCAGTAGATGGGAAGAAATAATGTAAATCAGGGATGAAATTAATGGTACAGAAATTTAAAAAAAATCACAAATAATACAGGAAATATCCTTTGAAAGAATTGAGAAAATTAACCAGAAGATAAGGGAAAATCAAATGGACATAAGTTAAAAATCTATATTCCACTCAACTGTTTGATATAAAGGAAATACTTGAATTTTTAGATATGTATGAATTACAAAAGTAAAATCAAGATGAAGTGAATACTTTAAATAGAAACATAACTACCAATAAGATAGATATAGAAATTAAAACCTCCCAACTTAAAAAAAAAGCAACCTCAGGGCCAGATATATAATGATAATTCTGAGAAAAATACCAGGCAAACAATCCCATTTACAATAGACTCAAAAATATCTTGCAATATATCTTCTGGGCCCTTCCAATCAGTCACTAATCAAGAAAGTGCCCATAGACTTGTTTGCCCATAGGCAATCTATTGGGGGGGGGGATTTTCTCAGTTGACATGCTCTCTTCCCAGATGATGTTAGTTTCTGTCAAGTTAATTAAAAAAAAAAAACCTAACCAGCATACCTAAATTAGTGCACTTCTCAACCCTCATCAGAGAAACTTCTACTTAAAGTAGAGGTCAATTAACGCAGAGACCCTCAACTGATCAAAGTGTAGAGAACAAGACTTTGGAGTTCTTACCTCTAAAGGGGGGCATTTTACTCCTTTCTAAGTGTCAGGGGTCATCATATAATAATCATAGAATAGGTGAAAGAAAGATTTTCAGAGCTGTACATGGTAGTAGACTATAAGAAAACAGTGTTTTCTGAACATAACAGAGCAATTGTATATATAAACTCACAGACAGCATGCACAAGACCTGACAGAATTCGACCATGGAGGAGAACGGTTCCCATGAAGAGCTACCTCTAACTAAAGACATGTTGAGAGGTGCTGAGAGAAGGGAAGTCATTTTTCTTTCAGGATGTGACCTCTGGTAGGTCTACCATGCTCCAATGGTTGTCCCCATATCCAAGAGACAACACGGAGAGAGATGACATAAGTCTGCAATGCATTAGGAGAGGAGTTAAATATGATCAAAGCACACTGTACATACTTTAAAAAAGAATTAACAAACATATTTTAAAAAAGAAGCAGAAGCTTTGATGTGACTTTACCCATACATTTGACAATGTAGGTGAAACAGTGGAAAAAAATTCTTGAAAAATTGTGTTTTCCAAATCTGACATAAGAAAACATAAGATTTGGAATACGCATAATTCTTTTACAAATAAATGAAACCAAGTAACTTTTTACCACATACAAATAAAAGACTTAGACCCAGAGGTTCCCTTAGAAAAACCTTCAAAAATTGAAGAAGGAAGAAAAGGTGAGTTATATACTAGTGCATCTAGGAACGAAAGAGCAATGCTTATCTTTCCCAGATCTAGCTATTTAATGATTCTACCAAAGCTTGTTAATATAGAAATCTGTGGAAGAAATTACAAGAAAAGATAATTATAGTTGAATTCCTCTTAAATGCATAGCTGTACAAATACATTTGATTCATAAATTTCAGAAGATAATATTGCACGTAAAATTTAGAAATATAAAAACCATGAAGATGATTAGATTTGCTATAGTAAGGAATGCATTTTAATATTCAAACATTTAAAAGCATAACCTACTTCAATAAAATAAAGAAAAATCATAGCATTCCTAATAATTAAAGAAAATTCAGCATCTGTTAACTTTAACTATTGTCAAGATAATTACAAAAAGAAAAAAAGTTTAAACTAAAGGTAGAACATTGTGAGTAACTCTCCCACTCATTCTGGGATTTTGACTGGGCTGATTTTGTGAAGGTCTTGAGCATGCTGTCACAGATGCTGTGAGTTCAAGTGTGCAGGTGTCACATAAATGTCTCATTTAGTGTTGAGAACTAAACAGTCTCTGTTTCTCTACAGGTTGACCAGTTATGGGTCTATGTATTAGTCAATATCTACTATAACATGAAGATTCCCTGATGAAGGTGACAGATTCACTTATGTGTTGATATGAAAATAAGAACTTAGGGAACAGTTTACTAATATATTCATTTAATGTAATAGCAGCAATGGATTCTTCCTTAAGGCTTATGGCAGTCAGCAAGGAATATTTTGTCCAATTAACAGTAGTAGGTTTGAGGTCTACCTTGTGGAACAGGCTTTAAATCAAACCGGACAGTGGTTGATTGCTGATGTGATGTCATGACATTATAGTACCCGTGACATTGTCTTGTCAGGTCAGTCACTAATGGGCAGGTTATTCAGCCTGGTGAGACTGTTGAATGCCTTTTTTTTTTCTCTCTTAGCAGTCTTTGCAACTTTAAACTTTAGGAAAGTTAGCTAGTCAGGATCTGGCTTCCAGATTAATAATATGATCTAATCACCAAGTTCTGTAGGGTAGCAATAATATAAATAGCTACAGTGCTTGGGGGAATCATAGAGCCTCACTCATCAATAACTCAAAAAGAGGTGGACAGTGCCTAGCTTTTTAATCTTCTAGCCCGTGGTGTCTGCCTGAATCATTATCTTTCATTGTAGGACAACTCCATTTATACTCCTTTTATGCATATGTATGTATCGCTATTAGATATTAGGGAGTATCTTTAATAGTAATTTCATATTGTATTTTCAAAGGTCTACAGTGTTAATTATTCATTCCCCATATGCACTATTCCACCCAATCCCCCCATTCCCTATCCCAGTTAACCCTGCTTGTTCCAGTACCCTTTTATAACACCTGCATTTTATACAGCACTTCTCTTGTAATATGAACCCTTATAGGTTTCCTGCCTTCTATGGATTCTCAGATTTAAACACTCATATCTATATTTTTCTACATTTATTTCTAGGTGATGAGATTATAATATTTTTTTAAATTGCTATTATTTCCTGTTTACCCAGCCTCATTAAAAATATAGTTTTGTTTCATGGCTGAGCAAATGGAAATTGGTATGCTCTTTCCTGGATTAGTATATTTCTTATACTCTCAGCATCTCTTAATTGTCTGTAGTACTTTGTGTAGGGTTGAGACCACCAACCCACAAAATCTATGTTAGCATATCTATTGTTACTGTCCTTGATTAACTCATGTTTATGCAGTCACATTGGTGAGACTTTATGTGGGTAGCTTCCAACATTCATAGTGGACACAATCTGACAGCAAACTCCCTAATCCTCTAGCTCTTAAAATCTTTTCTGCCCCAATTTCTGTGCCTTAGGTTGGGAGTTACACTGTAGATTTATTCTTTGGAATTGAGCTCCACAACTTTCAATTTTGATTGGTTGTAGTTTTCTATAATGGTCTTTGTCTGTTGCAAAGAGAAGTTTGCTTGAAATAGGGGGAACACCATACTTATCTGTGGGTATAAGGACAAATATTCAGAATGCTACACTTATCTGTGAGTATAAGGAAATATTTTAGAATGCAATTAAGGATTGTGTTTGTTTAGTAAAGTGGTAGTTGTGGGTTCTCCTCTGAAATCCATGACTTTACTAGCTCTAGGATGATTTATCTCTTAAAAACTGGGTCTTAAGACCAAGTAATGCTGTCAAGACTGAGAAGGTTGAATTTATATATTAAGGAACACACACACACACACACACACATGCACACACACACTCACACAAAAAAAGGAAGAAAGAGACCATGAATTTGGAAAAGACTAAGGAAAGATACATGAAAGGGTTTGAAGAAAATAAAATGACGGGAAAATTATTTAATTATATTATAATCTTAAAAAATAAAAGATAATTTACAAAAATGATTTGGATGCTATTAGTAGGAATTTAATTTGGTATTGAGAAACTTTCAAAAGAGATTTTGCTTCATAATTTCCTACACAGACACACAACACTTCTTATTTTCATACCATTATCTTCTCCTATCCTATTTCTGCTACTGTGTAAACCCCTTCTTCTGGACAGGTCATTTTTCTACCTCCATATCTTTAATATTTCTTTATTTGTTGTGTGTGTGACCCACTGCATTTAATTAGTGTTGCTTTCATGAGCAGTGTTACTTATTTGAGCAAGGGAAACATGCCAGTGGCTATAACTCCCCTGGAAACTGTTGCTTGGTCCAGCTCCTCACAGATAAGTGGAGTCTCACTGGGCTTTTTCTTCCATGAAGGATTGTGGAAAGGTGTAGTCTTGTTCAAGTCTTGTACAAGCAGTCACAGCTACTATGGTTTCATGAGTAAATAGCTATGTTATGGGCAAAGATAGCTTTTCACTCTGTTCTTCAATCCTATGCCTCTGTATTCTTTTTGTCTTCTCTGCCATCATGTACCTTGAGTCTTGGAGTAAGTAATATAGCTGCTCTCTTTAGGACAAAATAGTCCAACAATCACATGATCTCATAACTTAGACTGGTTGTGAGTTTCTGCATTCCCTGACCCCAGGCTATAAAGACAGTCCTTTTATTAAGACTGAAAGAAGCAATATGTGGGTATAAATATAAATATGGCCATTAGACAACAAATCTGTTTAGCAAAATTTCAGTAGCCATCTTCCAAGGAACCCTGGCCTCTGAACAAGTGTACAGTGTCAGGCATGATTTCTTTCCAATGAAGCAGAACTAAAATCTGGTCAGAGAGTGGTTGATTACCCCTATAATAGGCATCTTCCACTATTGCACAGTGGGCACATATTTCCTGGCATGTTGTTACTATGGCATGCAGCATCCATAGCCGGGTAAGCCTGTCAATATCCTTTGTTTCCCAGCAACATACACAGCCCTCTCTGATACCACAAAAGCAAGCAAGCCATCAGATTGTTTCCAGCACAGTTCCACCTTCATTTATTTAACGTGCTACAATCAAAATGTGTGCCATCAATAACAGGTTCTCACCTTCTGGTTCGGGTGGACGCTTAGAAGCAATAACACTCCTTTATATTGCTTCGGGTTCCTCTGAGGTCTCCCTTCACTACAAACTCAGGGAGAGGTATTCTACACCTGGTGGTGAGATAGATTATGGCTTCTGAGAAGAGCATTCATTATGCACACCTGCAGTGTACTTGTTATAATTTTTTATAATTTTAAATATTATTTTAATAGCTTAGAAATGAATAGGTCTTCAGAAGGTTCTTTCTGTGTGTCTTTAGTTTTATTTAACTCACTTAGTCCCTCTTGTCCCGCACACTTACCCCTATCTCCTTTACAAGTCTTTTCACCCCCAGCGTTCTTTCCCTCTAGTTTCCTATCACATGTGTTCTAACCCCTCTCTTAATACCACCCCTTTGTGGCAAATTTCTAATTTTATTGCATTTCAAGACTCTACAACTTAAAGATTCTCTGCAATTTAAACACAAAAAAATCTAGAACTTTGAAACTAGAATATACTTATGAAAGAGAACATACTTGAGCCTGGGTTTACTCACGTAGTAAAATATTTTCAAGTTCTATCCACTGACCTACAAATTTTATGATGTCCTTTTTCTTTACAAGTGGATAAATTTTTACTGTATATATGAATCACATTTCCATTCATATATTGATGGGCATGTAAGCTGATTCCATTTCCTTGTTACTGTGATTAGAAGAGTGTTGTAGAATATTATTTTAAGATGTGTTACATTGGTTTATGCTGTGGAACGTTTGTTTAATGATTTAAAGATGTGTTGCATTCTTTTATGTTGCATTTGTTTAACTCTTTGAAGCTGTGTTACTTTGCCTGTCTAAAATACTTGACTGGTCTAATAAAGCATTGAACAGCCAATAGCAAGACAAGAGAAGGGATAGGCAAGGCTGGCAGGCAGAGAGAATAAATAGGAGAGATCTGGAAAAAGCAAGAGAGATCAAGGAATGAGAAAAAAGGGGCCAGCCACCCAGCCAGCCACGGAGTAAGTGTGAAAATAAGATTACAGAAGTAAGAAAAGGAAAAGTCCAGAGGCTAATGGTAGATGGGATAATTTAAGCTAAGAAAAGATGGATGGAAATAAGCCAAGAAAAGGCTAGGCATTTATAAGTAAGAATAAATCTCTGTGTGTATTCATTTGGGAGCTGAGTGGTGGCCTCCCTCAAAAGAGCCAAAGAGCAAAGAGTAAAAACAATCAACAACAGAACAGCAATGGACATGGATATTTGGGCATCTTTGTAGGAAGATATGAATACTTGGAATACACCCAGTAGTGATACTGATGAGTGGTAGTGCAATTCTTTTTTTAGATTTTAAATAATGTAGATTTAGGTTTTCCGCAGTAGCTGTACCAGTTGACACTGGCAGAAGCAGTGAACAATCATGAGTTCTCTTTCTCCACATTCTTGCCAGTGTTTGTTGTCAGTTGAATTTTTTTTTCCTTTTTGATGAGAGTCATTCTGACAAGGGCAAGACAGAATTTTAAAGTAGTTTTGATTTGCATTTCTGTGATGGTCAGCAATGTTGTCCACTTTCTAAACTACTTATTGGTCATTTATACTAACTATGAACATTTTCTGTTCTATTTCCTTGTCCATTTTGTTGACTGAAGTATTTGATTTGTGGTTGCTTTCCTGAGTTGTTTGTATGTTGTTTACAGTAATCCTTTGCTGAATGTGTGGATGTCAAACATTTTTCTCCCACCCTGGTAATTTACTCTTCCTTTATTTAACAATCTCCTTTATTGTACACAAGCATTTTAATTTCATAAATCCTATTTGTCAATTATTTGCCTATTTTCCAAGTGACTAAATTCTTATTTAGAGAGTCTCTATTTATTCTTACATATTCTTATACTATGAATTGTTTTTCCTCTGGAGGTTTCAATTTCAGATTGTGCATTGAGGCTTTTGAACCCTTTGAAGGTTTTCAGGGTTTTTTTGTTTGTTTTATAAGCTGGAAGATAAGGGCCTAGATTCATTCTCCCACAGGTACATAACCAGTTTTTGTAGACGAATTTCTAAACAGTCTTATTAAATAAGAAACACAGAGCCAAATACAGGGGTAATAGCCGAAGAGTACAGAGAAATAGCGAATAGCCATGACTAGCCTTAGCTTACCACCACACAGTAGCTTGCCCAGAGAGAGAGAGTTCTTCTTGTCTAACCTGCACTTTTATTGCCTTCCTGTTCTGCCTTCTCATTGGCTCTAATCCCAGCCACGTGACTTCCTTGTCACTGCCTGTCTATACAGACCTCCAGGTCTCTATGGTTGGTACTTGGATTAAAGGCGTGGGTCACCATGCTTGGCTCTGTCCTTGACCACACAGAGACTCTGCCTGCCATGTGATCAGATTAAGGGCGTGGGCTACCACCACCTAACTTCTGTTCCTGGCTCCTTATGACCTCTAATCTCTAGGCAAACTTTATTTATTAACATACAAATAAAATATCACATTTCAGCACAAATAAAATATCATCACAAGTTTTCCTCAAACCATTTGTTTTATGGTTTGCTTTATCTGTATAATCATATTTGTGTATATTCTATTTTGTTCCATTGTTCCATATTTATGTTTTTCTGCAAATGGTCATATTGGTGATGTTTAAAATGGTTGTATGATTTACATTGATAGGTATAGTGATTTATCTAGTTTATGTTTCAATTCAGGAAGCATTTGTGTTTCTACAAAAATTTTAAATTTGTTTTCCCCCCATTTCTTTGATGAATGGCATTGGAATTTTGATAGGAATTGCATTATATTTTAGATTTCTTTATGGAAGGTAGCTGTTCCACAGTATTGATTCTTCCATTACACAAACATCAGAAGTTTTTATCTTTGGGTATCTTCAGACTCTTCCTTGAATGTTTGAAAGTTTTCACTGTTAAGGTGTTTGGCTTCATTCATTAGCTTTATTCTAAGTTAATTCATTTTGTTTTAAATGAAATTTGAAATGCAATTGTCTTTCATTTTTTTCTCAGTATGTAATTTTTTGGCACATAGGAAGTCCACTAATTTTTTTGCTGTTAATTTTATATTTCCTTGCTTTGCTAAATGCAATTATCATGTACAAAAAATTTCTAATGGGACCTTTAATATATCATTTATACAGAACCATATCATCTGCCAATAAGGATACTGTCACTACTTTCCATATTTTATATTAGCTTTTGAATTTTTTTCATAGGAAAGCTTTCCTTCAGTACTGAATAGGAGTGGTGAAAATGTACACTCTCCTGTTATTTATTATTTTAGCAGAAATGTGTTATATTTTTCTACATTTTATTTACTATTTTATATGAGTCTGTTGCATATAGCTTTTATTGTACTGAAATGTGTTTCTTCTATCTCCTGTCTCTTCAGGATATTTTGCATAAATGGATATTGACTTTTTTTCCCAAAAGTCCTTCTTGTACCTATTTAGGTGATCTTGTGATTTCTTTACTTTAGTCAATCTTGTGCAGTGTTTCTTGATTTTTGTGTACTGAATTATCCCTATATTTCTGAAAGAAAGCCAAATTGGTCATGGTGCATTATCAGTTTTAGGTGTCTTGTATTCAGTTTGAAAGTATCTTTTGATAATTTTTGCTTCTATCTTCATTTCAATTTTACTGTTTGTTAGAATTTAGCCTAAATGACTGATTTTTATATCTTTTAGGTTTTCCAATTTAGTGGTTTGTGTTTTATGGTGTCTCCTAATAAAGTTTTATGAATTTTGTTGGTATCTATTATAATCTCTCTTTTAATAACTTATTTAAATCGAGTCTTCTTTCTTTTTCTTTTAGCAGGTTTGGCTAAGGGTTTATCAATCTTTCATAATAGTTTCAAAGAACCAACTCTTTTGTTGATTTTTTGGATTGTTTTCCACATTTCTATTACATCTAAGAACCAACAACTATAACTTGTGCTGTCCACATCCTTACAGGTATGGACCAATCTTCTTGATCATAGTCAACCTAACAGGGGCCAAACCCTTAATGAAAATTGACTCTCCTTTTCCCAGAAACCAGCAACTATCAATTGTTCTTCAAATATGAAGGGGGCTCCTGGGCCTTCTTTTCCTCCAGGGTGAAATGCTGTTTGGCTTAAATTTGTGCAAGCAAGCACAGCTGGTTAATGAGTGTAATGGTCTTGGTATTTCCAGAAGATGTTGATTGTTTTCATCATCCCCAAACCCTTTATTTTTATTAAGAAACTTGTTCTATTCATTTTACACACCAATCAAAGATTTCCCCTTTTTCCTCCTCCTGTTCCCCCAGCCTCCCCCTCCCAACACAGCCCTCCCCCCCCCCACTCCTCACTGCAAGAAGGAAGGCCTCCCATGGAGAGGCACATCCAGTAGAGACAGGTCCAAACCCCTCCCCCTACCTCAAGGCTGCAAGAGGTGTTCCATCATAGGTAGTGGGTTCCAAAACGCCCTCTCATGCACCAGGGATGGATTCTGATCATACCGCCAGGGGGCCCTCCAAGCAGATCAGGCTACACAACTGTCTCATGAACAGGGCTTAGCTCAGCCCCATGCAGGCTCTACAGCTGTTGATCCAACTTTCATGACTACCCACTAGTTTGGTTTGGTCATCTCTGCAGGTTTCCCCATTATGATCTTGATGCACTTGCTCATATTCCCTCTTCTTTATCTTTGACTGGACTCCTGAAGCTCTGTCTGGTGTTTGGCTGTGGATCTCTGCATCTGCTTCCATCAGTCATTTGAGAAAAACTCTGTGATGACAGGGTATTCAAGGATCTGGTCATCTTGGTAAGCCAGTTCAGTTCAGGCACCCTCTCCACTATTTCTAGTAGTTCAAGTTGGGGTCATCCTTAGGGATTCCTGGCAACTTCCTTAGAACCAGGTTTCCTTATCCCCATGATATCTCCCTCTATCATGGTATCTCTTTCACTGTTTTCCCACTCAATACCTGTTCCAGCTCAACCAATCCATTCCCTTATGTTCTCATCTCCTATCCCTACCCTCCATTGCCCACCCCTCATCCCCAGTTTACTCATGGAGATCTCATCTATTTCCCCTTCCCAGGGTGATCCATGTGTCCCTCTTTGGGTCTTCCTTGTTAGCTAACTTCTCTGGAGTTGTGGGTTGTTGTCTGGTTATCCTTTGCTTTACATCTAGTATCCACCTATGAGTGAGTACATACCATATTTGTCCTTATGAGTGTGCGTTACCTCACTCAGGATGATATTTTCTAGTTCTATCCATTTGCCTGCAAATTTTATGATGTCATTGTTTTTCTCTGCTGAGAAAAACATTGTGTATATGTACCACATTTTCTTAGTCCATTCTTCAGTTGACGGGCATCTACATCTAGGTTGTTTCCAGGTTCTGGCTATTACAAATAATGCTACTATGAACATAACTGAACATGTGTCCTTGTGGTATGATTGCTCATTCCTTGGGTATATGCCCAAGAATGGTATAGCTGGGTCCTGAGGAAGATATGATTCCCGTTTTTCTGAGAAACTGCCATACTGATTTCCAAAGTGGCTGTATAAGTTTGCATTCCCACCAACAGTGGAGAAAAGTTCCTCTTGTTCCACATCCTCTCCAGCATAAGCTGTCTTCAGTGTTTTTGATCTTAGCCATTCAGACAGGTGTAAGACGGTATCTTAGAGTCATTTTGATTTGCCTTTCCCTGATGACTAAGGATGTTGACTAATTCCTTAAACGTCTTTCAGCCATTTGAGATTCTTCCTTTGAGAATTCTCTGGTTAGCTCTATAGCCCATTTATTAATTGGATTGTTCATTATTTTGATGTCTAGAGATCCATGGCCAGGCCCCAAGTGGAACTCTGGGAGTCCAATCAGCGAGAGAGAGGAGGGATTCAATGAGCAAGAGATATTGAGACCATGATTGGAAAAAGCATAGGAACAAATAGCCAAACTAGTGGAACTATGAACCAATAGCTGAGGAGCCCCCATTGAACTGGATCAGGCCCTCTGGATAAGTGAGACAGTTGACTAGCTTGATCTGTTGGGAGGCCCCCAGGCAGTGGGACTGGGACCTGTCCTTAGTGCATGAGCTGGCTTTTTGGGCCTATGATGGAACACTTTGTTCAGTCTATGTGAAGGGAGGAGGGGACTGGACCTGCCTTGACTGAATCTACCAGGCTGAGTTGAATCCCCAGGGGAGTCCTTGCCCTGGAGAAAGTGGGAATGGGGGGTGGATTGGGGGGAGGGCAGGAGGAGGGAAAAACAGGGGAATCCGTGACTGATATGTAAAAAAAAAAAAAAAAAAACCTCTTTTTTTGTATTTTTCTCTTTGTTTCTATTTTATTTATTTCAGCTCTCAATTTGATTATTTCCTGGCTTCTATTCCGTCTGGGTGACTTCACTTCTTTTTGTGCTAGAGCTTTTAGGTGTGCTGTTAAGTCACTAGTGTGAAATTTCTCCAAATTCTTCATGTAGGCCCTTAGCGCTATGAATTTTTGTCTTAGCACTGCTTCCATAGTGTTCTATAAGTTTGGGTATGTAGTACATTCATTTTCATTGAATTCTAGGAAATTTTAAATTTCTTTCTTTCTTCTTTGACCCATTGATGATTCAATTGAGCATTATTCATTTTCCATGAGATTTTGGGCTTTCTGTAATTTTTGTTGTTGAAATACAACTTTAAGCCATGGTGGTCTGATAGAATACAGGAGGCTACTTCTCGCACTTCCCATTTTTTTTAATCTGTTGAGATTTGTTTTGTGACTGAGTATGTGGTAGATTTTAGAGAAGGTTCCCTGGGGTGCTGAGAAGAAGGTATATTCTTTTTTGTTAGGGTGGAATGTTCTGTAGATATCTATTAAGTCCACTTGTGTCATAACACCCTTTAGGTCCTTTATTTCTGTGTTAAGTTTCAGTCTGGCAAATCTGTCCAGTGGTGAAAGTGGGGTGTTGAAATCTCCCACTACTAGTATGTGAGGTTTGATGTGTGATTTAAGCTTTATTAATGTTTCTTTTACAAATGTGGGTGCCCTTGTATTTGGGTCATAAATGTTCAGATTTGAAATTTCATCTTGGTGGATCTTTCCTGTGATGAGTATATAATGTCCTTCTAGATCTCTTTTGATTGATTTTAGTTTGAATTCTATTTTGTTAGATATTAGGATAGCTACCCCAGCTTGCTTCTTAAGTTCATTTGACTGAAAAGTCTTTTCCCAGCCTTTTGCTCTGAGGTAGTGTCTGTCTGTGAAGATGTGGTGTGTTTCTTGTATGCATCAGAAGGATGGATCCTGTTTTTGTATCCATTCTGTTAGCCTGTGTCTTTATGTAGGTAAATTGAGTCCATTAATATTAATGGGTATTAATGACCAGTGATTGTTAATTCCTGTTTTGCTGGGTATATTATTCTAGGCTGGCATCCATGGTCTCTTAGTGCCTGCATTGCATGTGTCCAGGACCTTCTGGCTTTTAGAGTCTCCATTGAGAAGTAAGGTATTATTCTAATGGGTCTTCCTTTATAAATTACTTGGCTTTTTCTTTTGCTGCTCTTAATATTCTTTCTTTATTCTGTATGTTTAGTGGTTTAATTATTATGTGGCAAGGGGACTTTTTTTGGGGGGGGCAGTTCAGTCTATTTGGTGTCCTATAAGCTTCTTGTATCTTCATAGGTATTTCCTTCTTTAAGTTGGGAAAGTTTTCTTCCATAATTTTGTTGAATGTATTTTCTGTGCTTTGAGTTGGTATTCTTCTTCTTCTATCCCTATTATTCTTAGGATTGGCCTTTTCATGGTGTCCCAGATTTCCTGGATTTTTTTTTTTTTTTGGTTTTTTTTCGAGACAGGGTTTCTCTGTGTAGCTTTGCGCCTTTCCTGGAACTCACTTGGGAGACCAGGCTGGCCTCGAACTCACAGAGATCTGCCTGCCTCTGCCTCCCAAGTGCTGGGATTAAAGGCGTGTGCCACCACCGCCCGGCTTCCTGGATATTTTGGGTTATGACTTTTTGGTTTTTGGTGTTTTCTTTGAGTGATAAATTCATTTCCTCTATTGTATCCTCTACACTAGAGATTCTCTCTTCCTTCTCTTGTATTCTGTTGGTTATGTTTGCATCTGTTTTTCCTGTTCACTTACTTAGCTTGTCTTTTTCCAGCATTTCCTCTGTTTGTGTCTTCTTCATTGTTTCTATTTCACTTTTGAGGTCTTGAACTGTTTTCTTCACATGTTTAATTGCTTTTTGTGGTTTTTTTGGCTTTCTTTAAGAGATTCATTGATTTCTTACAATTTTGTGTTTGTCTTGTCCTCAATTCCTTTAAGGGAGTTTTTCATTTCTTCTTTAAAGTCCTCTAGCATCTTCATGAAATTATTTTTAAGGTCAATTTCTTCTGCTTCTTCTACATTGTAAAGTTCAGGTCTTGCTGTTGTAGAATGACTAGGTTCTGGTGATGCCATGTTGCTCTTTATGTTGTTGTATGTATTTCTGCACTGGTGTCTACCCATCTTTTCCTCCAATAGGTGGAAGAGGTGCCTATGTCTGAGCAAGCTGCTATTGGTCCAATCTGTGCTTGCTGTGTCTGTGTCTCAAGGGGCTCCTCTGGGTCCAATCTTAGTTCTTGATCTAACTGGAGCTGGCAGATTTTGTATCTCAGGGAGCTGCTCTTGGTCTAATCCAAGCTAGCTGATTCTGTGGCTCAGGGAGCTGCTCTTGGTCTTATCAGGGCTTTTGATCCAGTAAGAACTGGTGGATTCTGTGTCTCAGGAAAGCTTGGTCCAATGAGAGCTGGCAGATTCTGTCTCAGGAAGCCACTGGTGTTGCAGAGGGATGGGTATTGGGGTAGGGCGTGGGTCTTGTAGATTGTTGGGTCCAATGGGGGTTTTGGTGGGGGAGCCTGGCTGCAAAAGTCTTCCCTGCTGGCTGGAAACTGGGATAGAGATGTGTGGGGGTTCCTGGGGACTGGTTGTGTCTCAGGGCCTAGATCCTAGAGGCAGGACTTTCTGGTTGGAGAAGAGTCACTCACCTCTTGGTCCAGTTAGAGCTGGTGGATCCCGTGTCTCAGGAAGCCACTGGGGTCACAGGGGGATAGATATTTGGGTAGGACATGGGTCTTGTAATTTGTAGAGTCTGATGGGGGTTTTGGTGGGGGAGCCACTCCATAGTTTTCCCTGCTGGCCGGCAACTGGGGTAGCATCTCCAAACTCTTGATCTTACATTCTTTCTGCCTTCTCTTCCAGGATGGTTCATGAGCTTGATGAGAATGGATTACAGTCTAGACAGCCTATTTGTAGTGGAATACTCTACATGGACTTATACTCTGTACTTCTAGAAGTCATGAGTTTCTACTTTGACTACAGTCTACTCCGTAATGAGGTCTGAGAGGTGGATAAAAAAAGGTTATTTGCTAAATGGACATCCTATTACGCTACACTCTAAATTCATATATTCATACTCACACAGTACTTCCTTGGAAAAGTTTTACTTTGTTTTATTAGTGTTTAAATTGGAGCTATGATCTTCTATTTTAGGACTTCTTTTGGTGTGTCCCAAAGGTTTTGATGTATTGTATTTTCATTATCATTTATTTCAGAAATATTAAATTTATCTCTTTATTTCTTCAATGATGCATTACTATTCATTAGTGTCTTGTTTAATCACTATGAATTTATATTGTTTTATTATTAAAGTATTATTCTATTGTGATTGGATAAAATAAATGTAATTATCTGACCTTTCATATGATTACTAAAATTTATTTGTGACCTAATATTTGTCAATTTATGAAAAAATAATCTGTTCAGATAAGAATAATGTGTATTCTTCAGTTTAAATGTAATATTTTGTATCTGTCTTTTATTGGTTATTACTAAGGTTTTATACATAATTTGTTTCTTTATGTCTAGCAGTGTGTTTTTTTTTTTTTAATTGGGTGGATCTGTGCTCAGTGTGTTTGTGTTGAGATTGTAGTGTCTCCTCTTTGATTAGATTCCTTAATATGAATGAAGTGTCCTTCATTATTTCTTCAGCCTGGTTTGGGTTGAAGTCTATTTTGTAAGATAATATAACAGTGATCTATGTGCTTAAACTCTTCTTACCACTCTATAGTAATGTCTGTCTTTTATGATGAGGTTATATACTTGGAGATGGCAAAAGAATATACTCAGTTTTTTTATTATTAATTAAATGTATTTTTTATAAAAAATTTTTAGTCTGTCTTTAGATTGAGGAACCAAGATCAGTACTATTTAGTGTTACTATTGAAGTTGTGCATTTGTTCCCATAATTTTGTTGATTTTGAGTGTCTGATATTTTTCTCAACTCTCATTTGCTTCAATGATGCTATAGAGCATTTTTCCCTTTATAGCCTCTTTAATGAGTTTAGCCTCCTCTTCAGACCAAAGAATTTTTCTAGTGTTTTTATATAGATAATTAAAAGTCATAAATTAATTTAGTCTATTTTCAATCATGAAATTCTCATTTTTCTTCTTCAATCATGCCAGATAGTTTTGTTGAGGTTAGTATTTCTGCACTGATTGTTGTGTTATTCAGAACTTGAAAATCATCATATCAAATTCTTGTTTTTATTCTTTCTCTAGAAAGGTTGGTTATTATTTTGATCAGCCAGCCTTTAAAGATGACTTGGTGTTCCTATCTAGCAGTTTTCAATACATGTTCTTTCTGCTGTACAGTTAGTGTACAAACTATGATTATAACATGCAGAGGTTCTTTTCTACTTCTCCGTGTGGTGTTCAATATGCTTTTTTCCACTCTTTTCCTATGGAGAAAATCATTTTTGCTATGGTTGTTCTTTGTAAATTTTTAAAAATATTGTATGTGCATCTCTCTCTCTCTCTCTCTCTCTCTCTATCTATCTATCTCTCTCTGTGTGTGTGTGTGTGTGTGTGTGTGTACATACCATGTTACATGTGTACAGAGTGTGAGGACAACTAACTTTGTGGAACCATTTCTTTTCTCCCACCATTAAGTGAATAGTATCAATTGAACTCAGGCTTGTAGAGTAAATGCTCTAACCTGCTGAGGCTTTCCAGTGATCCTTAAAAATATTTTACATGCCTATGATTTGGAGGTTTTCTCTGTTCTGTGCCTGTAATTCATATATTTGATTTTTCCATTGTTTCTCAAAGATACTACAAATTATGTTCATACATTTAAAAACAGTTTTTAGTGTTCTTAACTGAGTATGGCATGTCTTCCACATTATATTCAATCACTGATAATTTCCCCTCCCCATGTTCCCTTTTACTGGCAACCTTTCCATTCAGATCTATTGAACTTTTCATCACATCACTTCAGATTGGTTATTCTTCAGCATTTATGATTTCATTTTCATATTCTCTTTTGACTTCCTCGTCTTATACAGCTGTTTATCCATGCTCATTCTTTTTTGTGTGAATACACTAGTAATCATTCCTTTGAATTCTTAGTCTGGTGTTTCATCCAGAACTACCTCATTGCAGACTCTTATTCTGAGATTAGCACGAGAGAAAATAAGTTCTCTCGGTTTTGTTGTTCTACTTATTGATCTTTAGGTAACTCTTCTTTTTTTAGTGGAGGTATTTGCATTGTTCTACAGAAGTATGTTGTTATATGATTAGTGTGTCATTTTCCTCTTGTTAGGCTGGTGTTCAGATTATTAAGCTTTATCCCCGGATGTCTCCTAACTGGGCTCTACTGGCAGCAACACTATATATTACACAAGGAAAAAGCTCACAACTGCAGTATTACCCGCACTGTCTCTCCCATTTCTATCCCAGTTTCTAGAAGGCTGTTCCTCTACTGTGGGTTCTTCTGTGATGGGAAGTCATGTTTCTGTCTCTTCAATTTCTGAAGCATGCTCTAGAGAATCTGGCTCCAGCACTGGCTCTGAATCATTTTCCAACTATGCCTCTGACTCTGCCTGTAATTCTAGATTTGGCTTTGGTTTTTAGCTATGTATTAGGATATATTTAATTTAGCTTGATGTCTAGAAATGTCTATGCAAGTGGGTTTCTACATTTTGGAATACATTTCTAGCATTCTCAAGTTAAAATTTGATCAATGTTTAGTGTTCCCCCCCACTGAGCTTTTCTTTGTTTGTCTGAGTGTGTGAAATCAGTTCTGACAACAATTGCTGCTGATTCATGGGTAAGATAGCTGTGGTAATCCAGGGTTGGCTATGTAATTCACATAGAAAAGTCATATAGGACATAAGGGGAGTCTGTTGGTGGGCTAAGGACTGGGATCATGACCTTCTCACTTCATATGGGACCAGTCAAATTTAACCTGCATCATAGCTCATAAGTATGTGTGAGGATGTGTTTTAAAGATTGATATATCTAGTTTATGTATATGTATGATTGTCTGCACTAGTTTATCTATGTTTTGTGTTTATAGGTGCTCATGGAGACCAAAAGAGTGCTTTGGGTACCTTAAGACTGGAGTTAAGTGTGGTTGTGAAATGTCATGTGGATACTGAAAACCAAATCAGATAGATCTACTGCAAGTAGTAAGTTAGTATTTTTAACAATTTCTCTCTCTCTCAAGCCCTGGCCCATATATTTTTAAAATCAAATTCAAAACTGTGTTAATGGAATTCTCTATATTCAGTCTAGTATTACTTGGGAACACCAATATATTCTTTTCATCTTTACAATGCCATCTAAATCAGATCCTTTGAAAAATTTCTAGGATCCATTCATTGTTGCTATATCTTGTTTTTACATAAGACAATTAAAAGAAATTATGCATAAAAAGTTGTGTTTATGTGAAAGAAAGATATTTTTGTTAAAGAATGAAATATAAGAATATATATATGTATAAAATTATACATTAGAACAAAATAAGTGTAAATTATACTAATTTCAAAGAGTAAACAAAACAGAGACAGTATCTAGAAGCTGTGGAGAGAAAGTCACCCTCACGGTCATTTGAAGTCTTGTAAAAATTTTCTATACATAGTAATTTGGTGTCTGTTTTCTTCTCGGTGAGAGGGGTCATTCATCTGCTAGAGGTCACTGTCTGGTCATGGCATGTGATTTTCTCCATCTTCCAAGGTGACACCAAGGTGTTGTATTCTTATCATTATTTAAATGATTCTGACCTCTGTAGAGAACACTTTGCTCTTAAGATCTATTTTGATTATGTTAGGCCATATAGATAATCTTTCTATACTAACATCATCTGATTATTACTAATTACAGGGGCAAAAGCTGTTTTGCCATGTAATAGCAAGTATTCATGAAAGTATCATCAAGGACCCTTGAAGGGATCAGAGGTACCTTAGAATTTTGCATATTAGGATATTGTGTTCCTTTGAGGTCATGGAGTAGCCTGAGAATTCCTGAAACTTGGTTTATGTTCTATATGCATTATAAAGCTGGAAGATGAGAAAAATATTTGGTCATAACTACTTCAGCTAACACAATTACCAGTAAGCAAATGCAATATACTAAATAAATCTGAAAACGTGAATAAAGAGCAAGTTTAAAGATTTAGGAAATTATCAATTCATATATATTGCAGAATTTTAAAGGTATTTTCAGAAAATATATACTCATATCATTTATATTGATATTTTCTAAATATTTCCCACAAGGAACTTTGTATTATCACATAGGACCTGAATAAGAAAAAAATGCAGGAAGTCCAACCAATAAAGTAAATCTAAGCAAAAGAGAATCATGAATATTTCACTGCAGACTGTAGAAGAGCTGTAAATATTGCTATAGCTACATATTATCCATTTTCCTGCGCTCCAGTAACATAGGGATAGAAATCTAGCATTCAGTAAAATAAGATTTAGTTTCCAGCACTTAATTTGTTACTGGGACAAAATTCTATTTAAAACGCAATTCAATCTTTTACAGTAATTCCATTTCTCTCTTTCCTTCACTGAATATAATATGTGTTTATACATATGTATATATGCTTATGCATGTATATACTAACTGTATCATATGTATATGTATGTATTAAGGACTCCATTTTTATAAAGTGTTAATATTATAGAAAATATATGTTTCTTGTGAATGAAAATACATTATATTTTCTATTTATGTTAATAGTTTCAAGCAAAATTATTATGTATCTGTAATCACATATGATGGATTTACAACATAGTGAAGTCAAAGCAGAAAAATAATAGACAGCTTATAAAATAGGAAAGAAGGGTTTCATGACCTGTAGACAACATGGCTTTGAAAGGCAGTATGATTTCCTAAAAAAAAAAAAATGAAAAGAAGAAAGTAAAAAAGAAGGAAAGGGTGAAGAAATTACTAAAAAGGCCTCTGCATATTCATATACTAAAGATGATACAACTGTGAGTTGGATACATTCCTGTACATGCTTAACTTAAAGTTCTAAGTTCTGAGTATAGTCAAGGTCACAGTTCAACAAGAAAATATGGCAGATGGAATGTCACCATATATGTTGGAGTTATATTATAAAAGTAGAGGGATAGATTCCCTAGGTTCATTCAACTCTGTCATAGATGCTCAACAGAAAAGGGAATCTATTGATCACATCCAACTGATGTCATCAATCTCCAACAAGCATTGTACCTAGAAGATTAAAAAAAATTGTGAGCCAGTTAGATGTTATTTTATTTAATTTTTGAGAATATGACTATTGTCCCTTCTCTTTCCTGCCTCCAAACCTTATATATTCATCCTTCAAATCATGACTCTTTTCCCTTTAATTGCCGTTTTATATATGTGCCTACATTATATATGCATATTCCTAACTATATCCCACTAGATCAGCATAATTTTAGGAATGATATGATTTGTTTTGTCAACTTGATGCAAACCTAGAATCACATGTGAAGTGATGGGTTTTTTTTTTTGTCTTTTTGTTTATTTTGATTTTGAGACAGGGTTTCTTTGTGAAACATTTTTGGCTGCCCTGGAACTTGCTTTGTAGAACAGTCTGACCACAAATTCACAGAGATTTGTCTGCTTCTGCTTATCTAGTGCTGAGATTAACGTTATGTGCCACCATGCCCAGCTTGGAAGTGAGTGTCAAAAAATGATTATCAGGTTGTCTTTTGGACATAATGCTATGTTTTTTTTTCTTACTTGCCTTCATTGATGAGGGAAGAACAGATTGAAGGTGCACAGCACCATTCTGTGATTTGGGGCCCTGGACTGTATAAGTGTTGAGAGACAGAGCTGAGCACAAAGCACAAAAAGATTCATTTCTCTCCACTTTTAATGAAACCAGCCACTTCAAGTTACTATAATCTTGACTTCCTTGCAATGATGAACTGTTATCTTGACCTGTAAGCCAAATAAACTCTTTCTCCCCTAAATTGCACTGTTTCTGGTTATTTTATCACAACAACAGAAACGACAGTAGGACAAGGTAATACATGGACTCTACCATACTCACCTTTGTGCCAAGGCCCTCTCCTATTAAAAAAGTATATAAATATATATATATATCTTATATATGTACACATATATAAATCTTATATGTATATTTATATATACATATATTCTGAGCACAGACATAATATATGCATACAAATGAGCATTTTTATATTTAGAATTTTAAGACAATATTTGCATTTTTTATGCAATAGTTCATTTCATATTTATACCCTTAAGAGGAACTGATAAACTTGAGGAAGAGGTATTACATTCACTGTTTCAATGAATTCTTCTACTCAATTTTACTTTTGCATAATAATAATAGATATTTTCTATACTAATAATAAAGATATTAAAATATATATTAAATCAGATTATACCTCACAAAGATAGGTTAGAATTCTGTTAACTTTTATTATGTAAAGCTAACCATTCAATCATCTGTATTTTACTTAATAATTAAAATTATGTTTAAAATGCTGAGATCTGGAAACAATTATTTATAATAAGAAACCTTGCTTTATACCTGAAAATTAATTACGATTTTAAAGAATTTGTTGACTATACTTTATAGTCAGCAAACTTCTATTAGGTACTCTAAGTTACAGAGCAGAAAGGATAAAGTTTGAAACAGTGTGGTTTGGTTTTTGATGTAAGATGTAATAGTCTCAGTTGTGCAGTTTTATATGCTTTTTTCTGAATTCTAACTCAATCTTGAAAAACTATATGAAGACAGAAAGCAAATAATATGTGACATTTATCATATATTTATAAAGTTACATGTTTATCAAAATATAAAATAGCACAAATATTGCAACTAAAATGTGTTTTTTAGATGTAGAAAAATCTTATAAATTATGTTTCTTGTTTTGTATTGAATTGACACCTAAATGAAAAAAATGTTTTACTATTTCTCATTTAATATATACCAGACATATGTGCTCCAACAACAAGACTGATAAAATTCAGCAAATTTTGATCAAGAAACTTAGTAGATAAAAGTTGAGATGGAGGACACTGAGTGTGGAAATGTTTTATCAAGAAGTAGAGTATGCTAAATAGGGAGATTAGGTTGAAACCAAATGAAGGTTGTGCAAATAAAGTCATGTAGAAACTTACTATCTGTAACCCAATAAAAAGAAAACCAAACCCAAAAAAGATTGATGATATTCTGCATGGATAGGTAATGCTGCTCTTAAACCAGTAGCATACTCAACACAATTCTAAGTTCCAAGTATAATATAGCTTCATATTCCCAAAGTAATCCAAAGTTCTGCTAATCTTTTGGGTTGATCAAAGAAGACATTAGTTTCACAAAACCACAAACAGAATGGAACCTATCATTTTGGCATGGACTTCTGAATTGTTTTTTATTGAATTAGGAAGAGCCCAAAGTAGTCTGTTTTTAGTTTATACATTTCGCTATTTAGTGTTCAAGAAAGGGCATAAATAACCCATGCTATCCTAGAACTCATTAAATATGCCAAGCTGGCTTGAGTCTTGTTACTCTTATCCCTCAGTTTTCTAGGTAATAGGGTTGTATGTTCTACATTATTACTCTGCCCATCACATGACATCTTGATATATTTGTTTTTTGCTCTGACTGAGTAATATATACAGAACAGATTTTTTTTTTACAGTTCTAGAAACATTAAAGTCAAAACCTAGTGCACATACATATCTGAAATATGGTTGGAGGTTAACTTCTGTGAAGCTTTATTGCTGTATAGTTATGTGATATAGAGGAAAGAAATGCCGGCTGCATCCTCACATGGCAGGAGATGAAAGAACTGCTGGAATGTGGTGGGTACTTACTTTAGAAAACATCAGTTCCTTTAATGAGGGCAATTCATTCATGATTTATACATTCAAAATCCCCAGATATGAATTCTATCAGTTTATGTTTCAAGTTTCTACATTCAAGCCGTGGAACTGTTCCATTGGCTCAATAATCATGCTTTCTGTGTGATCATTATATAAACCCTATAAGGGAATACTAGTACATTCATAATAGTTATCATGTACCGATGGAACTCTCAGTTTTTTAAAGGAAAGAAACAAAGTAGAGAAGATTTCTGTAAAGTAAATGGTTACATAAAAAGAAAAAAAAAACTAAATGTAAGGACTTACATTTGTATTCACACTGATAAAAACTATTTGTCTTATTTAGATCATGTTTATTAAATGTAATTATTGACTTTTTAGTTGGCTTGGTATTTACAATGTATGAATTTCTTATTCATATTATTATATTCATAATATATATTATTTTATTTATATTACATATTCTCTCTCTACTTTCCTTTCTGGTTTTAAATTTTCATAAACTTTATTAAAAAAATACTTCCAAATAAAATAATCATCATAAACCAAAATGAATCATGCCTAAGGTTTATAAATTGCAGCAAGTATCTAAATAATCAGAATAATTATTTGAAAACTGTAGAATTCACATTACATTGCATTTTCACTATTAAATACATTTTATGTACTTATCTCCCACTGAAAATAAAAATGAAAAAACAGAATTAGATCCAGAAAAACAGATTTTATCATCTTTCATAACTCATGTCTATGACCTGCGTTCAGTCCTTCCTCATCCTCTAATATTTAGCAGTTCTTTTGTTTTCTACATTATACTGTACCCACATACACATATTTACATAATGATTGGCTGTCTTAAATAGCACATATGAGGGAAAACATATATTTTTCTTTCTTTTTGAGATTTTTGTATATTCATTTTTAATTATAAATTCTAAGTCCATCCTCTACTCAGCAAATTTTATATCATTTTTCTTTAGATCCTAATAGAGGAAAGTTTATAATGATAAATGCTCAAATGAAACAATCAGAGATATTAAATAAATAACATAATGATGTACCTCAAAGATCTTGAAGAACAACAAGCAGCCAAACTTAACCATGAATGATGGGAAGAAAAATAAAGATTAGGGAAGAAGTTAATTAAATACAGATTTAAAAAAAACAGTACATAAAATTAAACAATTGAAGAATTGGTTCTTTGAAAAAAGTTTAATAAGATTAACATGTCCTTTGCAAATTTGAGCAAAACAATAAGAGAGAAAATGCAAATTAAAATCAGAGATCAAAAGGTTATAACTACAATTGACTCCAATTAAATATAGAACATTCATTGGAAATTTTTATGAGAACTTATGCTCTGAAAAGCTAGATAAACTAGTATAAACAGGAGACTGCTAAAAGCATGTAACCTACCAAAATGAAGCTTTGAAGATATGAGTAACTTAAATAGATCCCATACATGCAATGTGTTTGAAACCATTATTAAAAAGCATTCTCTCAAAGAAAATCCAAGGACAAGAAGAGTTCATTGTGGAATATTAACAAAATTTTAAGCACCTCATACTAATTCCTATTATTTTGTTTTGTAAAATAGAAAGTGAAGGAAAACTAGCAAATTAATACTATGAGGTCAGAATCATCTACATACCGAAACCAAATAAAGACACAAAAAAATAGAAAACCAAAGACCAATTGACTGATCTGATGAATATGCTTATAGAAATTAATACTTAACAATCGAATTCAGAAACACATTCAGAAGATTATACATTATGATCTAGTGGGCTTTATCCCAGAAAGCAAGGTTGGCTCAACATATGTAAATAAATTAATATAATATACCACATAAAGAAACTCCAGGACAGAAACCACATCATCATTTTAATTGACAATGGAAAGGCATTTGCTTTTTTTTCCTCACTTAGTAAAATTTATTTATTTCCATCCATTTACCTACCACTTTTATCATTTCATTTTTCTTTACAGTTGAATAGAAGTCCAGTGTGTATAAGTACCATATTCTTTATTTTATTTTATTTTATTTTATTTTACAATACCATTCAGTTCCACATATCAGCCACGGATTCCCTTGTTCTCCCCCC
>CABHPQ010165845.1:0-20787 GCA_902168405.1 Peromyscus aztecus | reverse complement strand
AGAGAGAGAGAGAGAGAGAGAGAGAGAGAGAGAGACAGAGAGAGAGAGAGACAGAGAGAGAGAGAGAGACAGAGAGAGACAGAGAGACAGAGAGACAGAGACAGAGACAGAGACAGAGAGACAGAGACAGACAGAGAGGCAGAGAGGAGAGCAACAGAGAGAGACACAGAGAGACAGAGACAGAGACTGGGCTGGGTGTGAGCTTTCAAAACCTCAAAACCCATCCCCCAGTGATGCACTTCCTCCAAAAGGGCCACACTTACCCCCCCAAAAACCCCACACCTACTAATCCTTTGAATCCTTGCAAACAGTTCCTCTCCCTGGAGACTAAGGTCATTCTTATCCAAACCACCACATATGCTCAAAATTTTCTCTTTTGTCTCTGAATTTCCTCTCCTATGTGATCTAATCTCATTTCTTTTCGTTCAATCTTCTGGAGAAATGGTGTAAATTCAGTTAGCATGATTTAATTACCTGGACCCTTGAAATAGTATGAACCCGTTAACCCCTGATAAATCAGTGAGAAAAGGCATTTGGAGACGAAGTCTTGTCAGCTTATTGAGAGACTAGGGACATGGAAGTGAGGGCAAGGGCCTGGAACAGATAGGTCACGTGAATTTCCATACAAATGGGCAGAAGTCCTACGTATGTCCCACACTGATGAGGCTGGGAATCTGAATACTCATCAGAACGGAAATGTTCTAACCACACTCAAGGACTGCATCCAGAGGATAATGGTGAAGGGGAAATGGGTGGTGCCACCGAAGTGCTGGCCGCAGGAGGGAGCAGGGGCAAGAGCAGGGTGCCCAAGCGAAGGCATTTCTTTGCCTGAATTAACTGAGGTTGCCATGTGTCAGCGTCTCCTGACAGCTGGTGTTTTGATGGGCTGCTGGTTTTGTCTCCCGTGTGTACGCATTGGCAGAGGGAAGGCTAGTGCTGGGCAGCCATTATAAAAAGGGAACATTTTAAAATGCCATCTTCTGGTGCATTTTCAAGTATGCCTTAAAAGGTGGAACAAATGTCCTTTGAAAATTTTCCCCCAAATGCTGCATTTGGCCCATCTACTAGGCTAGAAAACTGCTACTCTCTTATCTGTTAACAATAAACGCCAATTTTGGAACTCTAAAAAATATTACAAAAAAATAGTCCTACAATGCCAGACAATTCTAGTTGGTATGTGACATTCTCCATTATGTTCCAACACACACACACACACACACACACACACACACACACACACATACACACACACACCCATGCTGCTCAGTGTTGCTTACACCCATCCTGAATCGACTTATTAGGTGCTTGTGAGTGGGGGTGTGCAGTGACACACACACACACACACACACACCTGTCAGAGTTCAGTGAATGTCTGTTGGGTAAAACAGTGGTCGGCTGTTAGTGATTTTTGCTCACTGTAGCTTCTTCTTAAAAGTCAGTGTGTATTAATTTTTTTTTTTTGACAGAGTTTTCCTATGCGGTTCAGGCTTGCCTTGAACTCATGTACTTCCTATCTCAGATTAAAAAGTGTTCTGATTCTAGGCATATGCTACCATGCCCTGCTAGGTTTTTTAAATTGATTTGATAGCAGAACCTAAAGTGTCTGAATATTTGGAAAGGCAGAAAGGTCATGCTGTGTTATGATGTGTCTCTCAGAGTCTAAGTGCTGGGAACAGACATCACCATGATGCTGAAAGAGGGGTTTTTAAGAGGTGATAAGGCTAAGGGAGCTGGGCCTGGGGGTGCTTGCCCCTCACTCTAGAGGCAGAGGCAGAGGCAGAGGCAGAGGCAGAGGCAGAGGCAGAGGCAGAGGCAGAGGCAGAGGGAGGCAAATCTCTGAATTTGAGGCAGGCTTGGCCTGCATAGTGAATTCCAGATCAGCCGGAGCTACTTGGTGACACCCTGTCCAAACAAACAAACAAACATACAAACAAACAAACCAACAAACAAGTAAGAGTTCTGCACTCATAAATGAATTAGTGTCTTTATTATGGGAGAGGGATTTTTATCAGTTTCTTTGCTTGTTTCCTGTGTGTGTGTGTGTGTGTGTGTGTGTGTGTGTGTGTGTGTATGTGTGGTGTATATATGTGTGGTACCTGCACATGTGTGTATGTGTGGGCATTCACACAGATGCTCGAGAAGGATGTCCAGTGTCCTACTCTTATTATTCTCTACCTTATCACCTTGAGACAGGAGCTGTCATTGAACCTGGAGCTAAGCTGATGGCCAGCAAGCTCCAGTAACCCCTGTCTCCATCTTTTATAGAACTGGGGTTTTAGGCACATGCATAGCAAAGTCTGGCTTTTTAATGTGAGTTCTGGGGATTTGAACTCAGATCCTCTTGCTTGTATGGCAACTGTTGTTATCCACTGAGCCATTTCAATGGGACCCAGGATAGAGGATTTTATGCTATAAGTTTGGGGCTGGAGTGTGTCCTGCTCTTGCAGAGGACCTAGTATTACTCAATAAAAATTTGCACATATTTATATCTATTCATATAGATAGCAACATAATAATTTCATCTCATATTAAACCTAACCATACAAGGCATTACTATTTAAAAGTTAACTTGACATATTAAAAAAAGGTAGTCACTGTGGTGATACATTGTGTATCAAATAAAGCTTGCCTGAAGATCAGAGGACAGAACAAGCCACTAGATTAAACATAGAAGCCAGGCAGTGGTGGCATACACCTTTAATCCCAGTACTGGGAAGCACACATGCCTTTCATTCCAGGAAGTGATGGCTGGGTGGAGAAAGGTTTATAAGGCACAAGGAGGCAGGAACTAAAGGCTTTTCAGCAGCAGTGTCCCTTTCAGCTGGAGGCTTTTCTTGGCTGAAGTCTTTTTGGCTGAGGAAGCTCATTTGGCTAGAGGCCTATTGGCTGAGGCTTTTTCAAGCCAAGGAGTTGGTGAGGTAAGAAGAGGTGGTGGCTGTGGCTTGTTCCTTTGTCTCTCTGATCATTCAGCATTTACCCCAATATCTGGCTACGATTTCTTTTTTTTTTTTATTAAAAGACCATTTAGCAATTCGTGTTACAAGTCACTAGCCTTGATATTCAATTATAAAGGACCATCAGATGACTCAACTGCCAGAAAATGCAGGGCGATGTTTGAGGTTTTGTGACCATCTTGGAATTGGAGACAGGCTGGTCCAGACTATATCATATCACACCTTCAAGGCTTCGATCTTTCCCCTGAGAGATTTTGATTCTTTTCTACGACAGCAGTCCCATGTGACCACTCATGAAAGTGTGCTTTTTCATTGATGACGAAGATAGGCTATTCAATAGGGAAACAGTATGTGTGGAAAAAAATAAAACTTTAAACCCAAACATGTTATATTTAGAAGCGGCCAAAATTCATTTACCCAAGTGAACCAGCAGAACAGAAACAGGAGCACCTCGAGGCAGGGGAGGAAAGTGCACACTCAGCAATTGGAAAGGCAGAACAGATCGCTAGAGTTTCCAACACAGACATGCCACGGTATTAATTACTCTGTAGAGGAGAAACGGCCTAAAAATAAGTGAACAATCCTGGGCCCTAGGGGCGCTAATGGCAGTGGAAATGGTTGCCATGACAACAGCAAGGAAAAGTCAACCAAAGGAATTACTAATACATATGAGCGTAAATGTATCTGACATTGAATAATGTGAGCCCATTCCTTAGCAGATTCCAACACTATTTTTGAACTTGGAAGAAATATGTTTCAGCATTTATCACATGCAGGGTTATTTTAGTCTATAGATTTACAGTAAGGGGTAGATTTTTTTTTCACATGAGGTGGTGGGATTGATTTAAAAAATAATTATTATAAGGAACATTAGAGGACATTAAAAAATAAATCGCCTGCCATCCTCCCTATCAGTACAACAGCTTGCCTATGCCTTCTTACTCCTACCCCACTGCATTATCATGTATCTTTAATCTTAAAGTTCTGACAGTTTTGCAATCTGTGATCATGTAATCTCACGATGCAAGCATTTTCCATATTTTAAAAATTGTCTTCACAATTGTCTATTAAAATTTTGTCATAGCTGTTTATCAATTGCATTATGTAATTAGGTGAATTCACACCTGTTCAAAGTGTTTATGTATTATTGATGAATTATATTCAGACAACACAGTGGGGACAGGTAGTATTCAAATGAATTATTGGCATGCATGTTCTCAACAGTACAATTCATTTGAGCTTGTGTTCGTGATGCGTTACAACACATGAATATCTGTTAGCTGGAGGTTGGAAGGGTCAGCCATTCTTGATTACTAGGTAGTGTCCACAATTAATAGGGTAGGGAAGAATGCTTTTTCTCATTATGCCACATATTGCTTTATAATGCACATCTGCTCCACACCCTGGGCTGTGCTACAATCCCCAGTGCTTTTCTGAAAGACCATTTCTTACCCCAAATGAATCTGTCAATAATAATTATTATGGTAAAAGTAAAAAAGCCTATCTAACATGATTGAATCACTCCCTCATAGTCTGCACTGCAGACAAGGGACTCTATATCACAGAATGACAATTACCTCTTGCATTTGCAGTAAATCAGGTATCTTTTTCACCCTCATTGGAAGCTTGGCCTCCTATGCGGGACCATTCATCTTGTTTTGTGTACATAATGGCCCTATTGGCCCAGAATAACTGTGTCAGTGTTTCGGGTTTTAATAGAGCTGTTTGCTTCCGTGAGGATGACTTCGGAATGTATGGCAATTCTGCTTTTAGATTAGAAAATCAAAGGGCAGCTCTATAAGTCACTATGTAGAGGCCCTGCCTGAACTTGGGGAATTCAATCCTAGCTTAATGAACCTGATGATGGATTAATGGCAGACTGCAAGTGGGATAATTTGTTATCAAAACTACTATTTTGATGATCATTCAATTACCGAAGGGTTGCGTTGATTCAAATCGACTAAAGGATGTTGGCTTTCTGTGGCTGCCACTAAAATATGTGGTAAAGGATTACATTTGACCATGTTTGCATCTGAAGAAGTTATTTACTAGAGAGCAGGACAAGTGGAATAGCTAAGAAGGGAGTAGGAGACAGGGTGCTACTGAGAGATGCCAAGAACTAGGGTGAGGTCGCTCTTCAAGGAGGTCCTGTTCTTTCCTTTTTGACACATAGCATTGAGTCTCTTGGTCAGGAAGGAAAGCTGGAGTGACTTCGGGCACAGTGTGGGACATCATTTGAGAATGAGACTTTAAATTTCTGGCTAGCTTAGGACAATTGAAGTGAAAAAAAAAACTTGTTTCTTTTTTCTAAGCCATGAGGGCAAAAAAAATTTTTTTTAAAAATTTTTTTGTTATAAATATAATCCTGCCCTGCTTTATGTTACTACAACAAGCCACCATTGACTGAATGGTTTATAATCAATACAAGTTTGTTTCTCATTGTCCTGGAGAATGGGGAGTTCTAGATTTAATGCCAGGCTTTCAGAATCATATGGCAGTACAAAGATTCAAAGCTGAGACTCCATGAGTCAGGCTGCTCAGGTCTGGCTCTTACTTCCTCACACTGACCAACAGTTGGTCTTTGGCCAAATTAAAACTCTCTAAACATCACTTTCCTCATTTTAATGGTGCTAGCATTGATAGAAGCCTTGTAGCTTTGTTGAAAAGATTCAAAGAGAGAATCCACAGAAGTATTTAATATGATTGTAGAGCAGATGTGGTATTTAACAAATATTAGTTGTTACCACGGACATAGAGAAGTCCTATGAGTATACAAGAAGGCCTTTCATCCAAAGCCAGTCCCCTTCAACTACAACTAAGGAAAATTTTGTTTATGGCAATTCAAATCCTACTGAGAAGCCACATGTGTAATTTGACCCAATTAGAGCTAGATGGAAATTCATAAAAACATTCGCTAATCACACAAAGCCCCCTAAGCAGTTCCTGAGATGAGGGGGGATAATTGCTCCTAGGTCGTGGCTTTTGTTACAGCTCTTATCACACTGACTGAAATAGTCATGAATTCTCTTTCAGGTAGTCCATTTATGTCAATTACTGGCCCTAGCTCCATTTCCATTACTTAGGTTTCTCAATCACAAAATTATAGATTCCAACATGAAACACATACCCTAAAATGAGTGGAGTGAAACTTCCACTCCTTGGGAGAAAGAATTCCCACTATGACTAATTATGGAGGATTTATTCCCAAGACATGCTGCTGGGAGAAAACAGGAGTGATTTTATTTGGTTTCAATTGTGCTGTGCACCTTGTCAAACTAGGTGCTTGTGTCAAGGTTTAGCAGTGGTTCTCAACCTTCCTAATGCTGCAACCCTTTGAGACAGTTTCTCATGCTGTGGTGACCCCCAATCATAAAGTTATTTTTTATGGTTGTTGCTATTTTATAACCACAATTTTTCTAGTGTTATGAATCACAATGCAAATATCTGATATTTCCAATGGTCTTAGGTGACCCATATGAAAAGGTCATTCAACTCTCAAAGGGATCGAGACCCACAGCTTTAGAGGGACTTAAAGACAGAATACATCTGTTGTGATTTGAATGTGAAATGTCCTGCATAGGTCATGTGTTTGAAAACTTGGACCTCAGCTGGTGGAGCCATTTTTGGAAGGAGGCAGAACCTTGATGGAGGAAGTGGGCCATTGGTGTGGGCCCACTTCTAGTCATCTATTTCCTGACTGTGGATGCAATGTAACCAGCAGCTTCATGGTGCCACCACACTGTACCTTTCATGATGGACTGTCCCCCCAAGCCATGAGCCAAAATAATCCAAAATTCAGCTATGTTTGTCTGGTGTTTTCACAATGATGAGAAAAATAACTGATACAATATCCTTCTTTTATCGAAATCCTTCTGGTTTGTCAACTATGAACAATACCACCTACCCATTGAAAGAGTTATTCAAACCTAATGACTGTACCATAGAAAGGAAACCAAGTACTTGATATAACTCTATAGAAAGTCTCATTGGCATACTGGATCTCACTAAACATGATGCCCACCTCTGTCTCCATTTCAACTGATGGATTACTTGGAGGAAGTTGTACAAAATTTTGGGAAAACTCTACCTATTGTGCTAGATAGTCTTATGTCAACTTAACACACAAACTAGAGAGGAGGGAACCTTAATTGAGAAAATTCCTCCATAAGACCAGGCTCTAGGGCAAGCTTGTAGGGCATTTTCTTAATTAGTTATTGATGGAGGAGAACCCAGCCCATTTTGGGTAGCCATTGGAAGCAAGCCAGTAAGCAGCACCCCTCCATGGCCCCTGCATCAGCCTCTGCCTCCAAGTTCCATCCCTGCTTGAGTTCCTGTCCTGACTTCCTCTGATGATGAACAGTGCCATGAAGGTGTAAGCCAAATAAACCCTTTCCTCCCCAGCTTGCTTTTGGTCATGGTATTTTGTTGTAGCAATAGAAATCCTAAGACACCTGTCATCTTCCCAAATTCTTGGAACCAATTCTTTGAGACCTGGGCAACTTCATAAGTGAGAAATTCTGATGAACTTGTATGTGGAATGAATAGGGAAACAAGTGCAAAGACTTAGTTGACACAAAAGTTTGAATCTTGTTATAGACCTGTGATGTCCACAGTATGTTCAGTCCTATTTAGATGTTTTTATTTATTTATTTATTTATTTACTTATTTTCATTTTTCTTTATTAAGAAATTTTCTACTCACTCCACATACTATCCACAGATTCCCCCCTCCTCCCTCCTTCCACCCCCCCCCAGTTCTCTTTCCCAAGCCACCCTGCATCCCCACATCCCCCAAATCGAGGTCTCCCATGGGGAGTCAGCAGAGCCCAGCACACTGAGCCTATGCTGGTCCAAGCCCCTTCCCACTGCACCAAGGCTGTGCAAGGTGTCACACCACAGGCACCAGGTTCCAGAAGCCTGCCCATAGACCAGGGACAGATCCCGATCCCCCTGCCTGGGTACCCCCCAAACAGTTCGAGCCAAACAACCGTCTTCCGTATCCAGAGGGCCTAGTCCAGTCCCATGGGGGTTCCACATCACCAGTCCACAGTTCATGGGCTTCTACCAGTGTGGCCGGTCATCTCTGCACGTCCTCCCATCTTGATCTCGACGTCCCTCACCTGCAGTATCTCTCCTCTCTCTCATCAATTGGATTCCCAGAGCTCAGCCTGGTGCCTGGCCATGGATCGCTGCATCTGCCTCCATCAGTCACTGGACAAAGGCTCTATGATGACAGCTAGGTTATTTGCTAGGCTGGTCACTAGAGTAGACTGGTCCAGGCACCCTCTGGACTGCTGCTAGCGGACCCAGGTGGGGTCAACTTTGTGGATTCCTGAGAGCCTCCCCAGTACCCTGCCTCTTCCTATACCCATGATGTCCTCATCTATCATGGTATCTCCCTCCCTGCCTTCCCACTCCGTCCCTGTTCCAGCTTGACCCTCCCATTTCCCTATGTTCTAATCCCCCACTCCTCGCCCTCTGCCACCCCCCACACCCAGTCCACTCATGTAGATCTCATCCACTTCTCCTTCACAGGGTCATCCATGTGTCCCTCCTAGGGTCTTTCCCTGTTAGCTAGCTTCTCTGGAGTTGTGGGTTGCAGTCTGGCCATCCCTTCCCTCCCATTTAGTATCCACTTATGAGTGAGTACATACCATGTTTGTCCTTCTGAGTCTGGGTTACCTCACTCAAGATGATATTTTCTAGTTCCATCCATTTGCCTGCAAATTTCATGATATCAATGTTTTTTACTGATGAGTAGTACTCCATTGTGTATATGTGCCACATTTTCTTTATCCATTCTTCAGTTGAGGGGCATCTAGGTTGTTTCCAGGTTCTTGCTATTATGGATAATGCTGCTATGAACATAGTTGAGCATGTGTCCTTGTGGTAAGATTGAGCATTCCTTGGGTATATGCCCAAGAGTGGTATAACTGGGTCTTGAGGAAGATTGATTCCCAATTTCCTGAGAAACCGCCATACTGATTTCCAGAGTGGTTGTACAAGTTTGCATTCCCACCAACAGTGGAGGAGTGTTCCCCTTGCTCCATATCCTCTCCAACATAAGCTGTCTTCAGTGTTTTTGATCTTAGCTATTCTGACAGGTGTAAGATGGTATCTCAGAGTCATTTTGATTTGCATTTCCCTGATGACTAAGGATGTTGAGCAATTTCTTAAATGCCTTTCAGCCATTTGAGATTCTTCTGTTGAGAATTCTCTGTTAAGCTCTGTAGCCCATTTTTTAATTGGATTGTTCAATATTTTGATGTTTAGCTTTTTGAGTTCTTTATATATTTTGGAGATCAGCCCTCTGTCAGATATAGGGTTGGTGAAGATCTTTTCCCATTCTGTAGGCTGTCGTTTGATCTTATTGACCGTGTCCTTTTTTCTATAAAAGCTTCTCAGTTTCAGGAGGTCCCATTTATTAATTGTTGCTCTCAGTGTCTGTGCTACTGGTGTTATATTTAGGAAGTGGTCTCCTGTGCCAATTTGTTCCAGACTCCTTCCTACTTTCTCTTCTATCAAGTTCAGTGTAACTGGATTTATGTTGAGGTCTTTGATCCACTTGTACTTGAGTTTTGTGCATGACGACAGATATGGATCTATTTGCAATCTTCTGCATGTTGACATCCAGTTATGCCAGCACCATTTGTTGAAGATGCTTTCTTTTTTCCATGGTACAGTTTTGGCTTCTTTGTCAAAAATCATATGTTCATAGGTGTGTGGATTAATGTCAGGGTCTTCATTTCAATTCCATTGGTCCTTATGTTGGTTTTTATGCCAGTACCAAGCTGTTTTTATTACTATAGTTCTATAGTAGAGCTTGAGGTCAGGGAATAGATGCTTTTTAAATATACACCCTGTAGCCTCAGGAGGACCTTACACTATTGGTAATAATGGTGATTAATTATGGGATGCTTACTGTGTGCCAAGCTATGCTTGTTACTCTACATTTGGAATCACAATTCCTATTTGCTGCAAATCTGAAAGATATATAGCCTTGCTACCCTCCCCCCAACTTTAGAAACAAAGAGGCAGAGGCACAGAAGTAATTACTCAGTACTAAACAATCAGTAATGACTGCTGTTGACAGTCTATCGAGGATATTACTTCTTCCTGGCTTCCTCTTTTTTTGTTCTATCTATCTATCTATGTATCTATCTATGTATCTATCTATGTATCTATCTATGTATCTATCTAATACATACTAACCCCCCTCCTCTCCTCCCTGTCCCTCCATCCTCTACTTTTCTGTTTCTCTTCAGAAAAAGGCAGGCCTCCCATGGATATCAAGCAGCCATGGCATATCAAGTATCAGTGAGAATAGGCACTGCCTTGCATATTAAGGCTGGATGAGGCAATCTGGTAGGAGGAAAGGGTCCCAGAAGCAAGCAACAGAGTCAGAGACAGCCCCTGTTATGTTTCCCACAAGAAGATCAAGCTACACAACTGTAACATATGTGTAGAGGGCCTAGGTCAGTCCCATGCGGGCTCCTTGGTTGTTGGTTCAGTCTCTGGGAGTCCCGGTGAGCCCAGGTTAGTTGATTCTGTGGGTTTCCTTGACCCCTCTGGCTCCTACCATCCTTCCCCCCCTCTTCTGCAGGATTCTCCAAGGTCCTGACTCCTTTTTATGTGTTTCAGCAGTTCCTAGTCATACAAGACCTCTTCCAGAAGTATTCTATACTTCCTCTCACTCTGTCACTTAGAGGGCACTAGCAAACATTTGTGAATACAAGCCACTGATTGAATAGATTTATTGGTGCTAGGTGTCCTGCTCCATAAACTGAGTGTTTGTTGATTATGAGCTTTTGCCCTGTAAGAGCATCTGAAACACAGATTTTGGATTCTAGAACTCAGAAATCTTAGAGTCCTTTAATGTAATAGGCCTTTGAGTAGTGCCTCAGTAGCCCATGTATCCATCAGCATGTGCATGGAGTAGTTCCCATTTCCATTGTTTTAAGACCCAGTGAAGCAACTCAGAACACCTTTGTTTTCTCTGTCTTCTACAAATGAGGTTGTTAAGTTGGAAGCTCTGCCTCAGCATTCCCTCCTCCCTCTCCAAACCCTGCCCCTCAGAAAGCCCACCAAGTGGCAGCTCCTCCTCTGGAGCTGCTCAAGACTGCACCTACATGGTGTTTAAGCTCTGGTCCATAGACCTGCCACATGATTTCTCTCCCTCCCTTCTCTCGTGATCACCCAGGAGTGCTTTGCTCAGATTAAACCTGGTCCTTTACCTTTTAATTTGGTTTGATTTGGCTTACTGAGTTGGTGGAGGAACCTACAACTGAGGCTACAAAAAATACTTATCAGGGTGGCCACATACACTTGGATGGGCATATTCCAGATGTCCCTTGCCAACTTCACTCACAGGACATGCAGCAATGGTGGGAGGGGAGGAGAGCCACTGATTAGGAAGAACTCAGATGCTATTCTGAGAAGTCAGGATCTTAAAGCAGGAAGGCTTATGTGGTGGGATTGACCTAAGCAATTCTTGCTTGCTTTAGGAAGTTCATCCACAGAATACGAATTAGGAAGGAAGGAAGCAACAAGGAGACATGGAAGCAGGATTCTATTGTAATAAGATGGCAATCCAGAAATTTGTAGGCATCAGACCCCTCCCCCCCAGCCTGTCAGATGCAGAATTCTGGGGCCCCATAGGTTTTGGGGTGAGGTGAACTTGCAGCTCAAAAATTCTCTGGGGATAGCCATATTCTGGTCTGGGAGCCCAGCTGAGAGCTTTGGTGCTGAGGAGAAACAATGGTGACTTGAATCAATACACTGGCAGTAGGTTGAGGATGAGGAGACCCACTTAAAAAGTATTTAGGAAGTTGAAGATTGACTATTTTGGAGTAATGGAAGTGAAGAAGAGGAAGGGTTCAAGCTGGGTGACTGGGTTGATAAAGATACCATTGGTTGAGCTGGGGCAGGGCTTTAGGAGGAGAAACAGAGACCCTGGGAGTACCATTCCCTCACGGTGATTGCATCATGCTTTATTGTGTATAGAGGGTTTCATTATAGATGATTTTTTTCCAAATCAGTGATTCCTATTTTCTAAGTATCATGGAAGTATTTTGTGAGGACATTTCCATAAGCATAGTGGCTTTTGTGGATGGTTCTATGCTACAGGGCTATTTAAGGGGGATGAGAGCTAAGTGAAATGAAGCGGGCTGCCAGGGGCTATGTGGGATCACTCCATGTCCTCACAACAGTGCTGTGTTGCTATCAGCAGCAATTATGATTATTATTACTCAGAAACCAGGAAGGTAGAATATATACAATTTCATTGTAACACAAGGGATACAGAACCTGGTTAGTGAGTGAGCATAGGGGTGTGTGTGTGTGTGTGTGTGTGTGTGTGTGTGTGTGTGTGTGTATGTGTGTATATTAAAAGTGGGAGAGGAAGCAGGATTTCTCCACATTTGCTGCCAAATAGAAAAGAAAATCCGAAGGACCAAGGCCCTGGGACACAGCCAGTCCCCGGGAACCTCGACCCATCTCTGCCCCAGTTGCCGGCCAGCAGGGAAAACTCCTGTGGGTAGACTCCCCCACCAAAACCCCCCATTGGACCCTACAATCTACAAGACCCATGCCCTACCCCAATACCCATCCCCCTGCAATACCAGTGGCTTTCTGAGACACAGAATATGCCAGCTCTGACTGGACCAAGAGCAGCTCCCTGAGATACAGAATCTGCCAGCTCCAATTAGACCAAGAGCTAAGATTGGACCAAGAGGGTCCCCATGAGACACAGACAGAGCAAGCACAGATTGGACCAATAGCAGCTCGCTTAGACACAGGCACCCCTTGCACATATTGGAGGAAGAGATGGGTAGATGCCAGTGCAAAAATACATATAACAACATAAAGAACAATATGGCTTCACCAGAGCCTAGCTCTTTTACAACAGCAAGACCTGAACATCATAATGTAGAAGAATCAGAAGAAAGTAACCTTAAAAAATAACTTCATGAAGATGCTAGAGGCCTTTAAAGAGCAAATGAAAAATTCCCTTAAAGAAATTGAAGAAAAGACAAACAAAAAATCGGAAGAAATCAATAAAGAAATTGAGGAAATGACAAACAAAAAATTGGAAGAAATCAATAAATCCCTTAAAGAAAGCCAAGAAAACCATGAAAAAGCAATTAAACATGTGAAGGAAACAGTTAAAGACTTGAAAAATGAAATAGAAACAATGAAGAAGACACAAACAGAGGGAATTCTAGAAATAGAAAATCTGAGTAAATGAAAAGGAAACACAGAAACAAGCATAGCCAACAGAATAAAAGAGATGGAAGAGAGAATCTCTGGTGTAGAGGATACAATATAGGAAATAGATTCGTTAGTCAAGGAAAACACCAAAGCCAAAAAGTCATAACACAAAATGTCCAGGAAATCTGGGACACCATGAAAAGGCCAAACATAAGAATAATAGGGATAGAAAAAGAAGAAGAATACCAACTCAAAGGCACAGAAAATATAGTCAACAAAATCATAGAAGAAAACTTTCCCAACTTAAAGGAAATACCTATGAAGATATAAGAAGCCTATAGAAGACCAAATAGACCAGACCCCCCCAAAAGTCCCCTTGCTACATAATAATTAAACCACTAAACATACAGAATAAAGAAAGAATATTAAGAACAGTAATGGAAAAAGGCTAAGTGACTTATAGAGGCAGACTCATCAGAATAACACCCAACTTCTCAATGGAGATTTTGAAAGCCAGAAGGTCCTGGACAGATGTAATGCAGACACTAAGAGACCATGATGTCAGCCTAGACTAATATATCCAGCAAAACTTGCATTCACCATAGACGGAGTGAACAAGACATTCCAAGACAAAACCAGATTTAAACAATACCTATCCACAAATCCAGCCCAACAGAAAGCACTAGAAGGAAAATTCCAACCTAAGGAAGTCAGATACACCCATGAAAACACAGGTGATAGATAACCCCACAGCAGTAAATCCCAAAGAAGAGAAATACACATACTACCACCAAAAGATAACAGGAATTAACAATCACTGGTCATTACTATCCCTTAATATCAATGGACAATTCACCTATAAAAAGACACAGGCTAACAGAATGGTTACAAAATCAGGACCCTTCCTTCTGCTGCATACAAGAAACACACCTCAACTTCAAAGACAAGACACTACCTCAGAGTAAAAGGCTGGGAAAAGTCTTTCCAATCAAATGGACTTAAGGAGCAAGCTGGTGTAGCTATCCAAATATCTAACAAAATAGAATTCAAACTAAAAATCAATCAAAAGAGATTGAAAAGGACATTACATACTCATCACAGCAAAGATGCACCAAGATGAAGTTTCAGTTCTGAACATTTATGCCCCAAATACAAGGGCATCAACATATTTAAAAAAAAGTTACTAAAGTGTAAATCGCATATCAACCCCCACAATTTAATAGTAGGAGGCTTCAACACCCCACTCTCATCACTGGAAAGATCTGCCAGATTGAAACTTGACAGAGAAATAAGGGACCTAACAGATGCTATGGCTCAAATGGACTTAATATCTATAGAACATTCCACCCTAACAAAAAAGAATATACCTTCTTTTCAGCACCCCATGAAACCGTCTCTAAAATCAACTACATACTTGATCACAAAGCAAATCTCAACAGATAAAGAAAAAATGGAATAACCTCCTTTGTTCAATCGAACCACCATGGCTTAAAGTTAGATTTCAACAACAACATAAATTACAGAAAGCCTACAATCTCATGGAAACTGAATAAAGCTCAACTAAATCACCAATGGGTTAAGGAAGAAATAAAGAAAGAAATTACAGAATGTACTACATACCCAAACTTATGGGACACTATGAAAGCAGTGCTAAGAGGAAAATTCATAGCACTAAATGCATACATAAAGAAGTTGGAGAAATCTCACTTAGTGACTTAATAGCACACCTAAAAGCTCTAGAACAAAAAGGAGCAAAGTCACCCAGGAGGAACAGATGCCAGGAAATAATCAAATTGAGAGCTGAAATCAACAAAATAGAAACAAAGAGAACAATACAAAGAATCAATGAAATAAAGAGTTGGTTCTTTGAGAAAATCAACAAGATAGACAAGCCCTTATCCAAACTAACCAAAAGGCAGAGAGAAAGAGAGCATCCAAATTAACAAAATCATAAATGAAAAGGGAGACATAACAACAGACAACGAGGAAATCCAGAGAATTATCAGGTCATACTTCAAAAACCTGTGCTCCACAAAATTGAAAAATCTAAAAGGAATAGACAATTTTCTGGATAGGCAACACATACCTAAGTTAAATCAAGACAAGATAAACTATTTAAATAGACCAATAACACCTAAGAAAATAGAAACAGTCATTAAAAGCCTCCCAACCAAAAAAGCCCAGGACCAGATGGTTCCAATGCAGAATTCTACCAGATTTTCAAAGAAGAATCAATACCAATATTCTTCAAATTGTTCCATACAATAGAAACAGAAAGAATATTATCAAACTCCTTTTATGAGGCCACAGTTACTCTGATTCCCAAGCCACACAAAGATGCAACAAAGAAAGAGAATTACATACCAATCTCCCTCGTGAACATTGATGCAAAAATATTCAATAAAATATTGGCAAACCGAATCCAAGAACACATAAAAAAATTATCCACCATCATCAATTAGGCTTCATCCCAGGGATGCAAGGTGGTTCAACATATGAAAATCTGTCAATGTAATACATCATATAAACAAACTTGTAGCAGAAATCTTTAAAGTTCTTATTAATAAAATCAAACCTCAGTCAGGTATTGGGGTGAACACTGGAAGATCAGAGACACAGAACAAGCCACAGCTATCTCACCTCGCCAGATCCTCAGCTGGTCTTGCTTCCTCAGACTGGAAGCCTCTATGTCCTCATATCCGAATGACTCTCAGCTGAACTGCTGCTAGAAGCCTGAATGCTTAACCAGCCCAATCTTCTCCAGGCCAAATGCCTCTCCAGGGCAAATGCCTCTAGTTTCTGGTCCTCACGCCTTATATACCTTTCTGTTTTCTACTGCCACTCCCTGGGATTGAAGGCTTGCTTTCTGAGATTAAAGGCGTGGGTCACCATGCTTGGGTGTATCCTTGAACACATGAATTTCTGCCTCCGGAATGCCAGGATTAAAGGCGTATGCTACCACTGCCTAACCTCTATGTTTAATATTGTGGCTGTCCTGTTCTCTGACCCCAGATAAGTTTATTAAGGTACACAATATTTTGGGGAACACAAAACCACCACACAAACTGAAAGAAAAGAAACCACATGATCATCTCATTAGATGCTGAAAAGACCTTTGACAAAATCCAACACCCCTTCATGATAAAGGTCTTGGAAAGATCAGGAATACAAGGAACGTACCTAAACATAATAAAGGCAATTTATAGCAAGCCAACAGCCAACATCAAAATAAATGGAGAGAAACTCAAAGTGATTCCACTAAAATCAGGAACAAGACAAGGCTGTCTGCTCTTTCCATATTTATTCAATGTAATACTTGAAGTTATAGCTAGAGTACTAAGACAACAAAAGGAGATCAAGGGGGATACAAATTGGAAAGGAAGAAGTCAAACTTTTACTATTTGCAGGTGATATGATAGTATACATAAATGACACCAAAAAATTCTACCAGGCAATTCCTACAGCTGATAAACACCTTCAGTAATGTGGCAAGATACAAGATTAACTAAAAAAAAATCAGTAGCCCTCCTGTATACAAATGATAAACGGGCTGAGAAAGAAATCAGAGAAATATCACCCTTTATAATAGCCACAAATAATATAAATACCTTGGGGTAACTCTAACTAAGCAAGTGAAACACTTGTATAATAAGAACTTTAAGTCTCTGAAGAAAGAAATTGAAGAAGATATCAGAAAATGGAAAGATCTCCCATGCTCATGGATAGGTAGGGTTAACATAGTAAAAATGGAAATCTTACAAAAGCAATCTACAGATTCAATGCAATCCCCATCAAAATCCCATCATAATTCTTCACAGACCTGGAAAGAACAATACTCAACTTCATTTTGAAAAACAGAAAACCCAGGATAACTAAAAGAATCCTGTACAACAAAGCCACCTCTGGAGGCATCACCATCCCTGATATCAAGCTCTACTATAGAGCTATAGTAATAAAAACAGCTTGGTTTTGGCATAAAAATTGACATGTGGACCAATGGAATCAAATTGAGGACCCTGACATTACGCCATGCACCTATTTTGAAAAAGAAGCCAAAACTGTACAATGGGAAAAAGAAAGCATCTTCAACAAATGGTGCTGGCATAACTGGATGTCAACATGTAAAATATTGCAAATAGATCCATATCTATTGCCATGCACAAAACTCAAGTACAAGTGGATCAAAGACCTCAATATAAAACCAGTTACTGTGAACCTGACAGAAGAGAAAGTAAGAAATAGTCTTGAATGCATTGGCACAGGAATCCACTTCTTAAATATAACACTAGTAGCACAGACACTGAGAGCAACAATTAATAAATGGGACCTCCTGAAACTGAAAAGCTTCTGTAAGGCAAAAGGATACAGTAAATAAGACAAAATGACAGTCTACAGAATGAGAAAAAATTTTCACCAACCCCACATCTGACAGAGGGCTGATCTCCAAAATATATAAAGAACTCAAGAAACTAGACATCAAAATACTGAACAATCCAATTAAAAAATGGGCTACAGAGTTAAACAGATAATTCTCAAAGGAAGAATCTCAAATGGCTGAAAGATATTTAAGGAATTACTCAGCATCTGTAGTCATCAGGGAGATGCAAATCAAAATGACTCTGAGATACCATCTTACACCTGTCAGAATAGCTAAGATCAAAAGCACTGCAGACAGCTTATGTTGGAGAGGATGTGGAGCAAGGGAAGCACTCTTCCACTGTTGGTGGGAGTGCAAACTTGTACAGCCATTTTGGAAATAAGAGTGGTGGTTTCTCAGAAAATTGGGAATAAGTCTTCCTCAATACTTAGCTATACCACTCTTGGGCATATACCCAAGGAATGCTCAATCTTACCACAGGAACACATGCTCAACTATGTTCACAGCAGCATTATTTGTAATAGCCAGAACCTGGAAACAACCTAGATGCCCCTCAACTGAAGAATGGATAAAGAAAATGTGGCACATATACACAATGGAGTATTACTCAGCAGAGAAAAACAATGACATCATGAAATTTGCAGGCAAATGGATGGAACTAGAAAATATCATCCTGAGTGAGGTAACCCAGACTCGGAAAGACAAACATGGTATGTACCTAGTCATAAATGTATATTAGAAGTAAAGCAAAGGATAACCAGACAACAACTCACGATTCCAGAGAAGCTAGCTAACAAGGAAGACCCAAAGAGGGATGCATGGATTGCCCTGGGAAGGGGAAATAGATGAGATCTCCATGAATGAACTGGGGATGAGGGGTGGGCAATGGAGGTACGGAACAGGGGATCAGAACATGAGGGAATGGAATGGTCAAGCTGGAACAGGGATGGAGTGGGAAAGCAATGAAAGAGATACTATGGTAGAGGGTGATATCATGGGCATAGAAAAAAACCCAGTGCTAGGGAAGTTGCCAGGAATCCCTAAGGATGACCCCAGCTTGGACTACTAGAAATAGTGGAGAGGGTGCCTGAACTGAACTGGCTTACCCCAGTGATCAGATCAGTGAATACCCTAACTGTCATCACAGAACTTTTCTGTAATGACTGAGGGAAGCAGATGCAGAGATCCATAGCCAAACACCAGGCAGAGCTCCAGGAGTCCTGCCAAAGAGAGAGGAGGGATTCTATAAGCAAGTACATCAGGATCATGAGGGGGAACATGCAGGGATGACCAAACCAAACTAGTGGGAACTCATGAAAGTTGGGTCAGTGCCTGTGGAGCCTGTATGGGACTGGACTAGGCCCTCTGCATGGCGAGACAATTGTGTGGCTTGATTTGCTTGGGCACTCCCTGGCAGTAGAATCAAAATCCATCCCTGGTACATGAGCGGGCTTTTTGGAGCCCACTACCTATGATGGGACACCTCGTGCAGCCTTGAGGCAGGGGGAAGGGCTTGGACTTGCCTCTACTGGATGTGCCTCCCCCTGGGAGTCCTTGCCTTCTTGTGGGGAGGAATGGAGGGTGGGTTGGGGGGGGGGGGGGGGGGGGTAGGAAGAGGGAAGAGGGGATCTTTGATTGGTGTGTAAAATGAATGAAAAAGTTTTCTTAATAAAAAAAATTTAAAAAGAAAGGAAAATCCTGTTCATTGTGGCTTTGAGGAAAGAGAAAGTCAATAGCTGGTTAAACTCTCAGGCTGGATACATCAGCTGATGCAGAAAGCCATGGGTGATTTTTTTTTGGCAGTGAGTTCTGTTCACATACCTCTTCATTGCGGGGCACTCCTGTAAAGGCAAATGAGAAAGGATGCACTCAGAGAAGGATGCTCCATAGCCAAGCAGCTCGTAATTCATGTTTCAGTGATGCTGTGCCTGGAGGAGGGAGAATGAAACATTTATGGAAATGGCTCTTTCCCAGCCACACATTGTTTGTCAAAAGGAATATGGCAAATCAGGAGTTACTTCCCCAAGAGATCCTCCTGTACTGTTGTTTGTTTTCTTTCAGATCTAGTTTGTATTAATCTCAGTGATTGGAGGAGAAAGACCACTGACCCGAATCATCATGGCCAAATTAACCGAAGCAAGCAATTAATTAAAGCAGGCTCTTTTGTTCATGTATACAGGCTGCCTCCTCCTATGGTGGGGTTCAAGAGGTCAGTATTAGACATGGGGATGATATGGGTTTTATAGCTTAGGCGTAAGGGGTTTCCAAATGGGGAATTTTACAGGCAAATAGGCAGAGTTACAAAAGCAGAACATAAGCATAATAAGTTGATCATAACAACCTTTTGAAACAAAGACATGGTTGTCATTTCCTGGAACAGGCAGTACAGAACCGTTTGTAATTAAGGTTACAGGTGGAGCATAGCCCAATCCTTGAGAAACAGACATTTAATCATAAACAGGAATAAGCTTGGTTTGTCTTTACTATAAGATAGTTTTCAAGCCTAAGATGAAGACAGGCTGGTTCATCAGCTGCATGTGTGAGTATTTGGAGGTGTATCCATCATGGGTTCATATCCACAACTTGGTCAGTTGTGACTGCCTTATCTCAGATCTTTCTGAGTGGCTAGGTAGGTTTTCTTGCAAGACGTTGGGGAACAATTAGGGCTCTCGAACAGGCATGTGCTTGGGGCACCTATAGAATGGAAGCAAAGTTTGTGTGTGTGTGTGTGTGTGTGTGTGTGTGTGTGTGTGTGTGTGTGTGATGGGTCATTGAAAATAATATAACCATTAACAACTGAAGAGAAACACACACAGTTCCTTTTTTATTGCTGGGCAAGTATAAAGTAAATCCTTTCCTAACCCAAGAAGTTATCTCCACAAAAATTCAAAGGAGCTGGTTTCATTACTATATGTGCTATGGTAAAAGTGAGGATTTTGAGGGTGATGGAGTCTTTCTCTCTCACTTCAGGTGAAGATAAATGGGGTTCTAGGGTTCCAGACAAATAGCCACTAAAGCAACCCGGGCTAGTGGTGCCTGGGTCATTTGTCTTGAGTCCTGGGAGAACAAAATTCATAGACAACTGGAGGTTCAATTTAGAAGGAGGTGCATTAAGAGATTTTAGAGGGTACTTGTAGAAAGCAAGCAAGCAAGCAGGGCTCCTGAGGATTAGGAACAGGTTCAAGAAGTAGGACACGCCAGGCGGTGGTGGTGCATGTCTTTAATCCCAGCACTTGGGAGGCAGAGG